>ML779122.1:1288875-1321223 GCA_009831015.1 Picea engelmannii | reverse complement strand
GGTGAATCAATAATGAGAAATTATACCAATTATTAATACTTTAAACCAAAATGTATATTATTTTACTTATTCAACCATGTTCATATGTTCATCATCAATATCTTACTGTATCATAAGAATTGACATTCATCGATGCATAATAAACAATAACAAACACATCCACACAATGCACAATACACGAATATTTACGTGGAAACCCAATGAGGGAGAAAACCACAGAACAATTTTCTTATATGTCAAGAATTACACTCAAGGAAGCATCAAATTCCAATTCTCCATCTACAACTGGAAGGAGTCTTTGACCCCCTATATTTTCAGGCTACAACCTGAGGGAAGCTCCAACTCCCCAATTTTCTGGCTACAACCAAAAGGAGGCTACAACCCCGTATGTTCTTCGGATATAGCCGAAAGGTGGCTACAACCACCTATCCTTGCCCTGTCCAACCGCCCTAAAATAAAAATTCCAAATGTAGAAAACCTGTCACTATCACTGAATCAACTACTACCACTGTCAACCTGTGCCAATAACCTATGACAAAATGTACCAATAAACTTGCACCAATCAACATGTACCAATAACCTGAACCAACATTTACAATGCATCAACCATGCATCAACCTATACCTCAAACTGTATCATTAACAAGTGCATCAACCATGCACCAAACCTGTACAAATAACCTGTCCAAACAACCTATCACAACAACCTGTCTCATCAATCTTATCAACCAAATCAGATATACTCACCAAGATCAATCACCAAGACAACTCTCAACCATATGCACAATATCACCAAGATGTACATAAACCAATCACAACAACTCATAATCATCACCAATATCAATATGTGATTCTAATAATGTACCAAGACAAGTATGCTACATCATCCATAAACGATGTGTCAACAATACTACTAACAAGTTCCTCCAAGTATGTACCAATCATGCATTAACTACACATCAACTATGACTCATCAAGATGTACCAACATCAACAACTATAAACCTCATGTATGTGCCAACTCATCAACTACTTATCTCAACCATGTACCTAACATGTACCTCAACCATATACCAAAGACATACAACAATATAACCATCAAAAGTTATCTAACAATTCATCACTCTATCCATAAACCAAATACTATAAACCCTTACATCAAGCCATGTGCGAAAATCTCACTATTATGTAGCTTCAATATAAACCAACAACTTCAACAACACATCATAACCAAAATACCAATATCCATATGCCAAATACCAACAAACAAATATGAATTGTATCCCTCAACAAATTTGATATATGCAACAATATTGAACATCCAATACCATCTCAAGAGTTAAACCCTAGCCCACAAAACATAAATCAAACAAGATGTGCCATATCTCTCATAAATAGACACCAAACATGTTGTTGTCATGGTGTTGTTTCCGCAGTTTTGCTGTCGCGATTCTACTACCGCGATTTTTCTGTCGTGAGTTTTCTGTGACACTTTTTCTACCGCGATTTTTCTACCGCACTTTTTCTGCCACACTTTTTCTACCGTGATTTTTCTTCCACACTTTTTTTGCCGCAAATTTTATCTATCAATAATACCTTCCAAAATTACCTTTCACAAAATAGATATCCAATGATATTCAATAGGGTCTAATGGGAGAGCCTTTATCTCTTATTTATACTTCCATGTAGGTTTCTCAAGGGGTTACCTTCTAATCAACTTAACCCACTTTCCTTCTTTTATGGATAAACCGCTTATAACCACTTGTCCACTTAACTTAACCACTTTCCATAAATAGTAAGTTCTCCACTCCTAGTTGCAACTAACTTTATTATTTAATTAATTTATTGGTCAACCACTTTGACTATTCAATCTTCTCATCAGAACTACTTTACCATAATTACCAAACTCACAACTTCTTGCCGCAACTAATTTATTTTTAATTATTTTCTTAATGCAAATGAGGGTTCTCCAACTTCATAGGGGTTTCTAGATAACTCATGAGGGCTCTCCAACTTCATATGGCCATAACTCTCTAACCGGGAGGAGTTATGTGACTTTCCACATATCGCCGAAAATGACATGAAATATACTATCCATCTAGAATAGTCTTACCTGTAAATGAACTGATCTTCATTCCTTTATACCTTAAACATACTCAGGTCCCTTACTCATGCCTTTGTGCTACCAGAATTCGCTATCGGACTTCTCCAAGGGTTGACATCAATATACAATATCACTCTCCAAGGATTGACAACAATGACAACCAACATTCCAGACCAAATTTCCATCAACCTAAGCCAACTGTCTGACAAGATCAAATCAACCTTCAAATACAATCCCAAAATCACTTCTTAAATCTGCATACAAAACTGCTCAGAATTGTACCTCAAATATGCAAACTTGTAAGATTCGCCATGAGCTCAATTTTGTGTTTTTGATTCTGAAAATTGGAACTCGGGTATCAGGATCTATTATCCTTATAATGAAATAAGTGGAATTCAATTTGGACCTACCAAGCGTCATACATAACCATTTTATCTCGAACACATGTTACAAACCCTAACCTCCAATAAGTATAACTTTATGGATTAGTTACAAACCCTAACCTCCAACAAGTATAACTTTGTACCTGTAATGAATCAAGATATAAAACTTATAACCAATATTCTTCGATATATTCTATGAAATTATTCCAAGTTTCACTTCTTTACTCGTCCATGAAAACAAGTTATAATGAAAATGGAAAGATGACTCGTTTTGAAGAAAAAAACCCTAGTTTTGAAAACCTCAACTTCCATTAAGTATAACTCTAAATGTGTAATGATTCAAGACATGAAATTTGTACCCAATATGCTTGACTATTGCATATGAAACACCTGCAAGTTTTTTTATCTTAATAATTCTATAAACAAAATTATATAAAAAATTCCAAGATGACCTTCAAAGAAAACTCTATAGCAAATCATAACATGACTTCATCTTCCCTTAGAATTTTCCTTCTCTTTCTTGGCTAGGTCGAATTGGTGTGATCAAAATGCCAAATGAGGCTCTTGTTATTTATATGATTCTTCTCCATATGAGGGGGTGAGACCAAGGGTCACAAATTTTGGGTCACACCTCTTCCTTAAGGATAGTCGACCTTAGGGGCTTCTTTAATTTACTTTAGGGGCTTCTTCTCATGGTTTTAGGGGATTCTTCAATTGAATTTAGGGGCTTCTTTACTTGGTTTTAGGGATTCTTCAAGGATCCATTTGTGTACAACTCAAAGTGGTCATGTGGAAACAACCACATGTTATTTCATCCCGTGAGGTCCATGCTTAAAAGCTACGCCATATGGGGACCACTTTGGATTTATATACACTTATGTCAAGGATTATTCAAGGCTCTTCAAGTCTTATTCGAGTGGAAACATCATCATCACTTTTAGGGGCTTCTGGGATTTTCTTTAGGGATTCTTCTTAGTTGGACATCAGTGAAAACCAATTTTCCAACAATATCCCCCTTTGGCATTGATGAAAACTTAGTAAAACAATCGTGCTACCCCTATCTTCATGCTCCAATCCCAATGACTATATTGTCATCTTGTCTTCATGATGACTCCCCCTATCTTCATGCTTCGAGTTTTACTATTTTTCTCTCCCCCTTTGACATCAATGGAAAATGGTAACTCCCCCTGACAATATTGACCTTTTTGTTCTTGCAAAATATTATGGAAATCAATTTGGAGCAGAAGTTACTCCTAGTTTTTGTCAAATATGCTCAAAGGTATCCCTAGAAAGAGGCTTTATGAATATGTCTGCAATCTTTTCTTTTTTTCCCAATGTACTCCAACTTGATATTATTTTATGTGACTTGTTCTCGCAGAAAGTGGAACTTAATAGGAATATGTTTAGTCTTGGAATGCATCATTGGATTCTTGGAGATTTTTATAACACTACTGTTGCCACAGATTGTCAGAATAGACTCATAATATCTCACTTGTATGTCTTGCATGGTTTTCTTCATCTAGAGAATATGAGTACAACATGTTGTCATTGTAATATATTATTCTTATGCTATGGATAAGCATATTGAATATTGCTTCTTCCTCAACCAGGACACTAAGCAGTCACTTAAGTAGAAATATGCTCCACTTGTACTTATTTTGTCATCAATACTTGATTCCCGATATGCATCCCTATACATGACCATAGTTAACTCATTTCCTTTCGGATATCATAGCCCAAAATTTGTTGTTCCTTTAAGATATTTGAAGATCCTTTTCACTACTATAACATGGGTTTCCTTTGGTGTCGCTTGAAATATTGCATTCTATCCAACGTCTTGCATTGCAGCTGGTCTTGAAGTTGTCACATAGAGTAGAATACCAATCATTGATTTGTAGATACTTTGATCTTCTTCTTTATACTCATCATCTTTTCTCAACTCGCAACTAGTAACCATAGGAGTACTCATAGTTTTACAATCTTCCATTTTGAACTTCTTTAACATTTCCTTGATGTACTTGGTTTAGGAAATGAAAATTCCTTCATCTAGATGAGATATCTGGAGTCCCAAGAAGAAATTCAACTCCCCGAGTAGGAAACTTTCAAATTCATTATGCATATCCTTGGAAAAATTCTAACACAATCTATCATCATCACTTTCAAAGATGATTTCATCAACATACACTTCAATAATAATCACAATTCCTTGATCCACTTTTATGTAGAGGCTACTATATGAATTTACCCTTCTTAATCCTTGTTGTTGTAAGTACCCATCCAATATTGAGTACCAAGCTCTCAGAGCTTGCTTAAGTCCAGACAGAGCTTTCTTTAATATACAAACATAGCATTTATTTTATGATAGTAGAAACCCTTCTGGTTGTTCTATGTAGACTTCTTCTTCTAATTCTCCATTTAGAAAAGATGATTTTACGTCTATACACTATGATCCTTTTGGAGCATGCATAAGACAATAATATTCTGATTTCTTCCATTCTAGCCACAGGAGAAAAGGTTTCTTCAATTTTTGTTCTTTCAGCTTGAGCATATCCTTTGAAAACTAGTCTTTCTTTGTTTTTGGTTACCTTCCCATCTTTGTTTAGCTTGTTTTTGAAGACCCATTTTGTCCCAATAATTTTATTTTCCTTTGGTCTTGGAACTAGTTCCCATGTATCATTCTTCTCTATTTGATTTAGTTCTTCTTCCATAGACTTCATCCAATGTTCATCATTTTTGGATTTCTCAAAGTTACTCGGTTCAACTATGGACAGTAATGAAAAATGTCCTTGTTCAGGTGTATGTGCTTGCCTTCTTCTTTTTCTTTTTACTTCGACACTTCTATCTCCAATGATTTGTTATGTTGCATGATTCTTTTGAATCCAGTGGTTAGGTTTCCTAGAAGGTGTATGAAAATATTGTTGGTTGTTTTCTTATTGTTCTTCTTTTGACAACTTCTTTTTTTGTTGTTCTTATTCTTATTCCTCTTCTTCTTTCTTTAGTTCTTCATTTTCCTATTATTCAAAGATGTTTGAATTTCTGGTTTACTTACTGGTCTTCGACAAGTTTGTTTCATCAAATTTTACATTTATTCTTTCCACTATCTTGTTGAGTCTTAGATTGCAACACTTCTATGATTTTATTTTTCATGAGTACCCCAAAAATATGCCTTCATCCACCCAAGAGTCAAGTTTTCCAATCTTCTTTTCTTCCCCTTTTATGTAACACTTTCTTCCAAACACTCTAAAATTCTTGACATCGGTCGATCTTCCTTTCCATAACTCATATGGAGTCTTATCACTATTAATTCTGATCAATCCTTTGTTCAAGATATGAATGGTTGTATGCACTTTTTTCCCCCAAAATATATCACTTAGCTTGGAGTCATTCAACATGGTTCTGACCATTTCTTATACAGTTATGTTTTTCCTTTCAACAACTCCATTTTACTGAGGTGTTCTAGTTGTTGAGAATTGTCTTTTTATTCCCTATTATTCACAGAAATCCCTGAATTCCTTTGAAGTAAACTCACCTCCATTATATGATCTTAAGCGCTTGATTTTGAAATCAGTTTCATTTTCAACTAGTTCCTTGAATACCCTAAAACATTTGAAATATTATGACTTTCTCTTGAGGAAGCAAACCCAGGTCATTCTGGTGTAGTCATCAATGAGTAACATGAAGTATTTTTCACCATCCAGTCATTTTATTCTCATGGGCCCACATAATTTAGTGTGTACAATATCCAATGGTTTTTCTGTAGAGTATTCCTTTGTCTTGAATTCAACTTTTGTTTGTTTTCCATGTTGACAGTGATTGCACATAGTATTCATTGGCTTTGTAATTTATAACATTTCTCTTATAGCTTTCTTCTTGCTGATATTGACAAGATTATGAAAGTGTATATGGCCCATTCTCCTATGCCAAATGAAACTTTCATCTTCTTTTCCCAAACAACACATTTCTTCTCCGATCTCATTCAAGATGTATATTTTGTTTGGAGTCCTTGTCATTGTTCCCACTAGTCTGCTTGATCCTTATTTCCTTATTTCACATTCTTTTGAATTGAATATAAGTGTGTAACATCCCAATCTACTGAGCACACCTTTATTGAAATATTCTTTGAGGATACTTGCGTGCAAGTGATCTGGTTATGGTATATTATGATTTCGTTTCGATTATGGATTATATATGATGATGATGATGTATTGTGACTTATAGCTATTTTGATGTATATGTATTGGCAAATGTTATTGATTATTTTTCCTGAGTGTGTAGGACACATGATAGGTTATGGATCTTGATGGAATCAATGGACTTCCTTGGACTCTAGATTGAGTCAGGGAGTGGATTGTATTTTGATTGAGTATTTCATTTACGCTCGTGAGACATATGATTGATTACAGTATAATTTGTGTATATGGATTATTTAAAATTTTTTTGTTAGTGGATGAAGGCTTGAAGATACTTTCTAATCCGAATCAAATAAGGAGTAGAGGGGCTATGCACAAAAACGAAACATTGAGGGAAAGGTGTGGAAACGTTCTTGTCACAACCTACTAGCACTCTCGTCGTGGCCAAAACTGTAGGTTAACGATTACCTAGTTAGAGAGGTCCACGATGTCATGAGGGAGGACTAAAACTATCGCTTATGAATGTTTCTAAGGGGCGTGCAATAAGGCATAGTCCTTATTCCTTAGAATACCTTAGTCTCTCACAAGGTCGATCGAATGGAATATTGACTCCAAGGGTCAGACAAACTTCCAAAACCAGTCAAACGTGAGTGGCACCCTTGGAGCATGGAGGTAGGTCTTGACGGGCACATCGCGTAATTAAAAAAATGCGAGTCAATAAATATAGGTGGCCTAGAAAATATTGAAATGATTAGACCTTGTTAGAATAAAATAATTAATTAAACAGTCAATTATTAATTTTAAATTCTAACAAAAGTCTAAGACTAAGTCTAAGTATAAATATAACTAAAGGACTAAATGAATTATGACATAAGTTAAAAGATTTGAGAATAATCAAACTCTACGAAAAAGGGGAATAAAATTTAAAAGGGTTGGATAAAATGCACATGTGTGCATTAAATTAATAAAATGGATTTTTAAGTCCCCGAGGTGTAGGACAGTCGGTGATGGAGTCTATTGTTAAGCCACTCCATGATGTTAAAGTCACCGGTTCGAAACCTGCGGGGACAAAAAATCCAACCATGTTAAGGGTTGGTGTGGCTCAGGCCGGGTGCGATCCCCAGGTGATTTTGACGGCTTAGATGCCCCTGAGTCGCGGTTTCTCAAGCCACAGGTTAATCGCGTACCCAACAGGTTCCGCACAAATTAACAAACAAAAAAAAATAAAATGGATTTTTAAAATAGAAGAAATAATAATATGAGAGAATAGGAATACACATAGAATACTATCTAGAGTCAAACTAGAAGAAGACTCCTAATTAAAATCCAACTAAGATCTAGTTAGGAGACACTCGTTAAATGAGGGTTAGGGGAACAAAGGGACAACTAAGAGAGAAAATAGGAACACATTGGGGAATGTGAGGGAAATTGACTTTTTAAATAAAATAAAAATGGTAATTACTTGTGCAACTTGGGGAGAGTGTGACAAGTGTGTGGGTGAGCAATCAAAATTAAATTAATTAAAAAGGCAATTAATTGTGCATGAGGACATGTGTCATTGGAGATTTTTTTATAAAACAAATGTGGTAAAAGGGAAATGGATATCACTTTTGGGATGGTAAGGTTATGTTGTCGACATTTGTTTTGAATGTGTTTTACTTTTGAGATTTGGGAATTCAAGCTTGAGAAAGAGTGGAAACTCTTCCTTGCGAGGCAAGCTTAATAGCTATTGTGTTCTAGTTTTGTACTTGGCCCCTTTGTGGCTCTGGGGGATAAGGGGGAAGAAGAGTACCCCTAGCATTGGCTGGGAGTTGCCGGTGAAATCCTTGGATTAGTAGGCGCAAGCAAGGAGCACTTGAGAAAGTCATTGAATTGAAGAATCGACATCATATATCTACTAGAATCGGGTTATAGTACTTGAATTTAGATTATTTATTTACTAGATAAAATAAAATAGTTGTGAGATTATTTTTATTTGAAGGAGAACAATTAGCATTTGTTGTGTATTCATTGGGATTTGATGTAGGATTTTATATATTAATATTGGATCAGAGATCATTCCAATTTGTAAAAGGAATGATTTATTATATGAAACAAAAACTTTAATTCATATGCTATGTAGAAGCATATATTTTGTTGTGTAAATGTTAGAAAAAAATGTGGTTGATTAAGTGGATTCGTCCCTTCTTGTGTGCATGATATATGAAGTTTGGGACTGAAAATTGTTACAATTAATCTACGAAGTTGGTACATGGACCTTGTTGTAATTTCCATTCTCCTATGAAGATTATGTTTAAATAATAAATTATGTTAGTGTGAATATGTGAATATGTGGAATATGTTAGTGTGAATATGTTTAAATAATAAATTATGTTAGTATGAATGTGTGGAATTATGTTAGTGTGAATATGTGGAATATGTTAGTGTGAATATGTGAATATGTGTAAATTATTCTCAAATGTCTTGTTGTGTTAAATCACTCCATCTTGTTAATGAACTGCGAATGAACTTACCTTTTCCTTATCACCTAGTTATGAATAGTCGAATTGCTTGATGAGATATCCGTTCTAGCAGACTGCTACATCGACAACAATACTTGACTCTAGTAAGAATAATAGTAAACTATTAATAAATATTAATAATTGACTTAAATAGAATTATGTAAGTTTGTGTAGATATTTACAATATCACTAAATGATGGTGTCATTGTTATGTGAGACGTTTATCAAGGAATTCTACTCAAGAGATATCAATAGAATTATGAATAAAAGAACCTATTGGATGTTGTCACTTATGTGATAAAAATATAATTATATGATTTAAGTATCCATTTCTATGATTACAATGTATGTGTATAGGAATCCATAAGGAAATTGGAGCAAAAATATTAAGATAGGGAGTAAATACCATTCTCTACTATCTCTAGAAATCAAGTTAGAATTTAATTAATCCATGATGTTAATGTACCAACATTTTAAGGGATGTGAAATCATTATTAGATCATGTTTGTAACAACACTTGTGTACTTATGAGTTCTATATAAATGGGTTATCTATTTATAGTAAGGATTGTTTGATTAGCGTAGATCATCTAGTACTAATTTGCGAGAGGACTGATTGTATGATTCTCTACTTTCTCTTTAGTAGACATTTGATATTTATCGTAATAATTGTTATGTTATGTTCTTGCACAATTAAATTGTAATATTGCTAGATGAAGGTTGATGCATAGTACATTTTCTGTTGTGCCTTTAAAATCTATGGTTAAATATTTTTGTTGTACAAGTCTTGGAATTGATTTAGTTAAGTGGTGGGAATTAGATATCTCCTTGTTACTCATAACATTCATCGGTCCTAAGACCTTAAATGGTCAAGATAAATGGGATGAATCCTGGACTTGAGCGTTGATTATGTGTCTTAAAGGTCCTGACCCTACAGGGTAGGCTGGGAGGGTGACTTCCTTGTTATTATATGTGATATGATCGTTCTAGATGATAAGAAATATTGTATCTAATTTCTTGTTTAAGTATCGACAAGGATGATATTAGAATGTTTAATATTGATGCATGTTAGTTTGCATAATGCATGTCCTAATTGAGATCTAACATTTGTGACAAAATAAAAAACTACCACTCATATTATGTATTAATGAGAGGGTTATTTACATACGATATCAGAGCGGGTTCAACCCTACGACATTGGTCTGTCACGTCGTCCACTGTGTTAACTAAATGATTAAAAATATATCGCTAATTAAAATTTTAAAATTTTTCATGTAGGTAATCATGGTTAGGGGATGCAGGGGAAGTAGAAGATGTGGTGTTGGAGGAAGAGGTGTGACACCTCCGATGGTATCCATGCCAGAGGGGTCTAACCCCCAGGGAGAAGAAAAAACTATTGAGCATGAGAAGGTTGTTCTGGGAGATGTGGTAGGTATGATGTGATCCTTTCAGAAGATGTCAAAGGTGTTGATCAACCACCTGGATTGAGATGAAGCCAAAGCATATGTACCCAATGAGGGTTCACAATGCACACCATCTGGTAGTAGCAACATACACAGAGAACTCAAGAAGGTGATGTTTCCCGAGTTTTGGGGTGCTCCAGATGACTTAACCGCTGAGGCATGGTTGGAGAACATGACGATGTTCTTCGCACTTTGTGATTACACCTCCAATATGAAGGTCTGCATGGCGGTCTTCCAACTGAAAGGGAGTTCTCTAATTTGGTGGAAGACACTCCTACCTCAACTAAACATGGTCATTGAATATGTTTCATGGGATTTGTTCGAGGAACGGTTCCAAGAGAGGTGCTTGTCTGCGGAATTCATTGAGCAACAACTTAATGAGTTTAATGCCCTTACGATAGGGTGGTCGTATGGTGCCAAAGTATGAGGAAAGATTCATGGAGATACTTAGGTATGATCCACATCTAAACACAGAGAAATTAAAGGTAAAAAAATTTGTGTTTGGCCTTAACTTAAATATTCGTGCAAAGGTGAGGATCCTAATGCCTCAGATGCTACACGATGCAGTTCAGAAGGAACTCATAGGTGAGGAAGAATTGAACAATGGGTTTCAGGGAAGGACTTCTTCTAGAAAAACTGGATAAGCGACACTAGGAGTGCAACAACAACAGACACCAGCCAGATAGACTTCTAGGCATTGAGATACGCCCATAGGACCTATGTTCTCGACACCGCGATAACAAAATCCTCAATAGAGGATTCCTTATAGAGGAACACAACAACAATAGCGTCGTCTGCAACAAAATCAACATTTTAGGCATGTTCAACAGAATAGACCAAGATCACAGACTGTTAGGCCATTAGTTTCTACTTCAGGGACCAGGAGCACTGGGTCGACGATTGGATGTTGGACTTGTGGAGAGCCACATTACCAGTGATATTGTCTGATTGAGAAGGCCAGAGCGATCGAATCATATGGAGCCACTACTATTGGATATTGGGCAAGGCCCATAGGATACATGCAACAGTGAACAACATCCAGACCGTGTACTAGTCCACTGTGCTCGAGACGTCAGGTACAATTGCCGACCAAAATTTTAGTATTTTGACAGATCCAGGTGTTATAGAGATATTTATCTCTAGTCCAATGCTAAAGATAATTAAGGTAAATGAATTCGAGCATGACAAGTTCATATACATAGAGATGGCATCTGGTTCCAAACAGAAAGTTGGAGGAAAAGTTACGGACTGTAGCATTAACTTGGGATATTTTGTAACGAAGGTAGATCTTTATTTCATGATCTTAGGATCTTATGAAATAGTGATTGGTATGGAATGGCTAGAATCTCATGATGCGATACTTAACTGTAAGATGAAACGGTTAAGTTTGATAGATGACTTGAAAAAGAATAGAGTGATTGTAGGAAGAAACCACAGAGTGTCCTTGAGATTTATTTTTTCGCTACAACTATAGAAGAGTATGCACAAGGGATGCAAGCTATATGAACTTTAGCACTAAAATAAAAGGGTGAGGTGAAAGGATTGGAATAACTTCATGTAGTGCAAGAGTTTTCATATGTGTTTCCAGAAGAGTTACCAAGCTTACAACATGAGAGAGAGTTAGAGTTTAAAATAGACGTTAATCCCATAACTGAACCAATAGTGAGAACGCCATATCAGATGTCAATGCCTAAATTAAAAGAGTTGAAAATGTAATTAAATGAATTGTTGGACGTCATAATTATATGTCCAAGCATATCATCGTGGGGTGCACCAATTATTTTCATGAGAAAGAAGGATGGATCATGGAGACTTTGTATTGACTATCATTAATTGAACAACGCGATGATCAAGAACCAGTATATGTTTCCAAGAATAGATGATTTGTTTTACCACATGAAGGGAGAAATGATGTTTTCGAATATTTATTTGAGATTGAGATATCATAAATTACAAATTAAAGAAGAAGATATCCCTAAGACCTCATTTAAGATGAGATTTAGACACTATGAGTTTATAGTTTTACCGTTCAGATTGACAAACTCCCCAGGGGTATTCATGAGTTTGATGAATGGGGTGTTCCACGAATACTTGGACAAGTTTGTTCAAGTATTTATTTATGACATACTAATTTATTATAGGAAAAAGGAATATCACTACGAACATTTAAGATTGGTCCTACAGTGTCTATGAGAAAACAAATTGTACGGGAAGATATCAAAATGTTCTTTTTACCAATCAAAGATTCATTACTTGGGACACATCATATCTGGTGAAGGTATCGTTGTGTATCCAACAAAAGTAGAGGCTATTATGGAATGGCCAACACTGAAAAATGTACAATAAGTACACAGATTTATGGGTTTAGCAAGATATTACCAATGGTTCGTTGAAGTTTTTTTGAAGATAGCAAATCCAATCACGAAATTGAAAAAGAAAAAAGAAGAAGTTTGTATGGACTCGGAAATGCGCACAAGAATTTCAAAGGCTTAAAGTTGTTGATAACAACACCGATACTGAAAGTCCCTAACATGGAAAAGGAAATATTGGTATGCACAGAAGCATCCAAGGAATTTTTAGGCAGAGTTTTGATGCAAGACGGTCAAGTGATCGATTACATTTCAAGGAAATTGAGAAAGCATGAAGAGAACTACACAATACATGACTTGGATTTATTAGCAATTGTATATTCCTTGAGAGTTTGGATACATTATCCGATTGGACAAAAATTAGAATTAAAGACAGATCATTGTGGTTTGCAGCATATTTTCACACAGAGCAACTTGAACGCGTGACAAAGGCGTTGGTCAGAATTACTTAGCGAATACTATTTTGAGATTACTTACATTAAAGGAATGGTGAACAAAGTAATATATGCGTTGAGTCAAAGACCACACATATTCTTGGTAATACCTCTTAAGACAAAACTTCAAGAAAATATTCTAACCTTAGAGATAGACGATGACTGGTACAAAGAAGTTAAGGATAAAATTGGACAAGATACCATGATGGTATCGAAGTATGAAGTTTATTCTATTGACAATGAAAAATTGATGAGGTTTAAAAACAAGATTTTCGTACCGCCTAACGACGAATTAAGACGTTTTATTTTAATTGAAGCTCAACTAGTGGCATACACGGCTCATTTAGGAGTCACGAAGATGAAGGAAGACCTTAAGCATTTATTCTTCTGGAAGGGAAAAAAAGTAGACATAGTTAGTTACATGGAGAGATGTCGCAAGTGAAGGATGAACATAGACATCCAGCATGATTGTTACAACTACATGTTATATCTAAATCAAAATGGGAATTCATTTCGATGGAATTTATTGTTGGATTTCCATTGACAGCAAGGAGACATGATTCGATTTTTGTGGTAGTTGATACTCTGAACGAAGAGTGAACACTTTATTCCATTACGTACGATGTATTAGGAACCAGACATAGCTAGAGTATTTTTTAGTTATATTGTGATATTACATGGTGTACTAAGAAGGATCATATCCTATCAAGTATTAGTGTTTTTAGGAAAATTTTGGACTAGTTTCCAAGATGCCTTAGGAAAGCAGCTGAATTTCAGTACAACGTATCACCCTGAGACAGACAGAAAAATCAAGAGAACGAACCAGATTTTGGAAGATATTTTTTGTATGTATGTAATGGACCAACATAAACGTTGGGAAGAATTTTTTCCATTGGTAGAGTTTGCATACAATAGAAGTTACCATTGTACGATTAATATGGAACCGTTTAAGTTTCTTTATGGGCGACCATGTCAGACGTCATTGAGTTGGGATAGACTTGAGGACAAGGTCCTGGTAGGGCCAGAAGTGATCCAAGAAATGGAAGAATAGATGCAATAGATAAGACAAAGAATTAAAGAAGCGTAGGATCGAAAAAATATTTATGTTGATGTGCATCGCGTTGACCACAGTTATGAAGTTGGCGACAGAGTTTTCTTATGGGTAAAACTGCACAAGATTTCAATCAAGTTTGGAAAGGGTGATAAAATATCTCCTAGTTTTGTGGGACCTTTCAAGGTTGTGGAAAAGAAAGGACACATGGCTTATCGACTAGCCTTGGTTGATTCTTTGAGGCATATGCACAATGTATTTCATGTATATGTTTTACAACATCATGTTAGCGATCTGTCACATGTTATTGACATGAGTTCTTTGCAGGTGTCAGATGAGGGTGATCTCATGGTGGAGCCAATCCACACTATGGACCATCACATTCAACAACTACGATTTTGAATAGTCGATCAGGTCAAGGTCTAGTGGGACAACTATAGTCCACACTCGGCTACCTGGGAGGATACATACGAGATGCGTCAACAATTTCCCTACTTGTTCGATAGTTTAGATATATAGATATATTCCAGATACATTTATCTTCTTTCATTTATATACTGTAAAAAATTCAGGACGAATTTTAAAACAAGAGGGGGTGTATGTAACATATCACTCTACTGAGAACACTTTTATTGACATATTCTTTGAGGACACTTGCGTGCAGGTGATCCGGTTAGGGTATATCATGATTTCATTTTGATTATGGGATATATATGATGATGATGATGTATTGTGACTTATAGCTATTTTTATGTATATGTATTGGCAGATGTTATTGATGAGTTTTTCTGAGTGTGCAGGACACATGACAGGTTATGGATGTTGATGGCATTAATGGAATTCCTTGGACTCCAGATTGAGTCATGGAGTGGATTGTATTTTGATTGAGTATTTAATTTTACGCTCGTGTGAAATATGATTGATTACAGTATAATTTATGTATATGGATTATTGATAGTGATTGTTAATCTGACTCAGATAAGGAGTAGAGGGACCATGCACAGAAACTAGACATTAGGGGAGAGGTGTGGCAGCGTCCCTGTCACAACCTACTAGCACTCCCTTCATGGCCGAAATTGTAGGTTAGTGATTACCTAGTTTGAGTGGTCCATGATGTCATGAGGGCGGACTGAGACAATTTCTCATGAATATTTCTAAAGGGCGCTCAATCAGGCAGAGTCCTTATTCCTTAGAATCCCTTAGTCTCTCACAAGGTTGATCAAACAAAGTATTGACTCCAAGGGTCAGAAAAACTTCCAAAACTAGTCAAAGGCAAGTGGCACCCTTGGAGCATAGAGGTGCATCTTGAAGGGAACATCACGTAATTAAAAAAATGCAAGTCAATAAATCTAGGTGGCCTAGAAAATATTGAAATGATTAGACCCTGTTAGAATAAAATAATTAATTAAATAGAAAATTATTAATTTTAAATCCTAACAAAAGTCTAAGACTAAGTCTATGTCTAAATTTAAATAAAGGACTAAATGAATTATGACATAAGTTAAAAGATTTGAGAATAATCAAACTCTAGGAAAAAAGGGGAATAAAATTTAAAAGGGTTGGATAAAATGCACATGTGTGCATGAAATTAATAAAATGGATTTTTAAAATAGAATAAATAATAATATGAGATAATA
Organism: Picea engelmannii; assembly: GCA_009831015.1. NCBI lineage: Eukaryota > Viridiplantae > Streptophyta > Pinopsida > Pinales > Pinaceae > Picea > Picea engelmannii. The sequence continues at coordinate 1,305,154 of ML779122.1, read as the reverse complement.
GGAATACACATAGAATAATATATAGAGTCAAACTACACTAAGTATAACTAGAAGAAGACTCATAATTAAACTCCAACTAAGATCTAGTTAGGAGGCACTCGTTAAATGAGGATTAGGGGAACAACGGGACAACTAAGAACGAAAATAGGAACACATTGGGGAATGTGAGGGAACTTGACTTTTTAAATAAAATAAAAATGGTAATTACTTGTGAAACTTGGGGAGAGTGTGACAAGTGTGTGGGTGAATAATCCAAATTAAATTAATTAAAAAGATAATTAATTGTGCATGAGAACATGTGTCATTGGGGATTTTTCTATAAAACAAATGTGGTAGAAGGGAAATGGATCTCACTTTTGGGATGGTGAGCTTATGCTGCCAAAATTTGTTTTGACTCTGTTTTACTTGTGAGAGTTGGGAATTCAAGCTTGAGAAAGAGTGGAAGCTCTTTCTTATGAGGCAAGATTGATAGTTGTTGTGTTTTGGTTTTGTTCTTGGCCCCTTTTCAACTTGGGGGGACTAAGGGGGAAGAAGAGTACCCCTAGCCTTGGCTGGGAGGTACCGGTGAAGTCCTTGGATTAGTAGGTGCAAGCAAGGAGTACTTGAGCAAGTCATTGAATTGAAGAATCAACATCAAACATCTACCAGCTTCGGGTTACGGTACTTGAATTTAGATTATTTATTTACTAGATATAATATTTGTGAGATTATTTTTATTTGAAGGAGAACAATTATCATTTGTTGTGTTTTCGAGGTATTTGTCGTAGGATTTTTATATATTAATATTGGATCAGAGATCATTCCAATTTTTAAAAGGAACGATTTATTATATGAAACCAAAAATTTCATTCGTATGCTATGTAGAAACATATATTTTGTTGTGTACAAGAAAAATTTGTGGTTTATTAAGTTGATTTGTCCCTTCTTGTGTGCATGATCTATGAAGTTTGGGACTGCAAATTGTTATAATTAATCTATGAAGTTGGTATTGCGACCTTGTTGTAATTTCCATTCTATTATGGAGATTATGTTTAAATAATAAATCCGGTTAGTATGAATATGTGGAGTTGGATTTACATGAATTTTTGTGTTCCTATAATAAATAATAATATCGTAAGGGTAAAATGATTTCCCTTTGTTCCTTTCATGATTTGGATACATACATTGTGTGGCCGATGGGGACATTATTTATTAATTTCAGAGAATGTGATTCATGTTTAAGTTATAATGAAATAAAATTAGTTGTTGATACCCACATAAATTTTATGAATCTCTCTCTCTTTTATTTATCTATCATGTTGTTGAAAGAATACTAAATCATGATGTGTTTGTGGTATAATTTCATTTTCCTCTCTGTCATAGATTTATTAATCAAACGTCTTGTGGTGTTAAATCACTCCAACTTGTTAACGAATTGTGAATGAACTTACCCTTTCCTTATCGCCCAATTATGAATAGTCTAATTGCTTGATGAGATATCGGTTCTAGAAGACTACTACATCGACAACAATAACTAATAGTAATAGTAAGCCTTCAAAAATATTGGCTATCCACTTCCACTGATGCGATTGCACTAACAAATTGAGATTTGGTATTATTATCTTGTCTCTTATGTGTTTGTTTAGTTATGGTATCACTGCAAGTTTGTCGTTTAATCACCAGTGAAGTTTCACTTGAATCCTCCTCTATTCTTCAGGTATCTTAACATTGGGACAAGACATCTTGTAGAGTATTCTTGGCCTGTTCACAAGTTCTGTTCCACCCTTTGTTCCTCTTTTAGGAGACCCATATCCTAATCAACAATTCTTTATTAAATTCTTTGTCGATTGGTGAGGATCACCACAAACATGTATCTCTCTAGTTGAGTATCAAGGGGAAACAAGTGATTGTGATATTAATATTTGTAGCTTAGTAACCCTTTGAGTCACTAGGTATGCGCCTTCCAACCTTGAGTGTTGTCTTAAATGTGTTTTAACCATGGCTCGGAAGCTAGGATGATAATATTTGTTTTATTTTTTTGTTCTAGTATACTCATTGATTCCAGATCACGTCAACACTTAGTCAGTTCACATTACGTGCCAACACTCTAACAAATATATCATGAGATTTTACACTATTCGACTTGATTATATAGAAGCACCTTAATGATAATCCATAGTGATGTTGTTGGATTGACACATCCATTTATCTCCTGATCTCCGATGATCCTTGAATAATAATCATGGTCACAAAATTTATTAATTCAGAATTTGAAGACTTATGGTTCCTTATTCCTTATTGATTAAGTCTGTTGTAGTGTCATGAATTTATTGGTATAGTATATTTTATTATATACAGTGATCAATAAGATTCTCGATCTACTGCTTATTATTAGCTATGCTATATTTATTAAATAGCCTCGACCTATCCTTTTTAATGACTAGATTCCATTAGGGAATTGCGGACCTTATGAATTATAATAATTGTGCCAGTGAAATGTATTTGTTGATATAGATATTATGTTGACATGATACTTTACTCTAGTAAGAATCATAGTAAACTATTAATCGATATTAATAATTGACTTAAACAGAATTATGTAAGTTCGTGTAGATATTTACAATATCAATAAATGATGATGTCATTTTTACATGACACCTTTATCAAGGAATTATACGCAAGAGATATCAGTAGAATTATCTATTGATTAATTGGGTTGTTTTTCATTGATGTCAACCCTTGAAGCAAGTCCAGTAGCAAATTTCGATAGTCCCAACAATATGATTAAGGGACTTCAGTTTCATTGATGTATAATGCTACGAAGTTTAATATATTTTTAGGTAAGACTATTCTAGATGGATAGTATATGTCATGCCATTTTCGGTGATATGCAGAACGCCACATAACGCCTCACGATTAGAAATTTATGGACTGGTGAAGTGGAGAACCCTTGTGAGTTATCTAGAAGTTCAAAGAAGTCAAATTAATTCTAGAAGCTCTTAGAAGAAGTTGACTAGTCAAGTGGATGAAACTAGGAGTTAGTCATGGGTTAAGTTGTTGCAATAAGAAAATAATTAAAAATAATTTAGTTTCAACTAGAAGTGGAGAATTTACTATTTGTAGCAAAGTGAGTTAGAAGTGGACAATTGGTTAGAAGTGGGTTAGCCCTAAAACAAGGAAAGTGGGTTAAGTTGGTTAGAAGGTAACCACTTGTGGAAGCTACATGCTAGTATAAATAAGAGAGAAAGGCTCTCCCATTAGCACCTATTAAATATCATTGAATATCTATTTTGTGAAAAACCGCAGTAGAAAAACCGTGACATAAAAAGAGCGGTAGAAAAATCGTTGCAGTAGATTCATGGCAGCAAAATCGCAATAGAAAAGCTGCGGAAGCAGACCACTACAATAAGAAAAAATGAATGGTTTTCATATGTGTAGTGTCAAATTTATGAATCTAGTTGAGGGTTTTCCTTGTAAATCTATTGGATTCCCTCTTGGAAGTTTAGGGCTTGTTGTAGACTTGATCTGAGGCAGATCTATTGAAGTTTAGTATGGGTTCATGTTTGAGGGATTTTGGTTGAGGTATGTTGTTGAAGTTATTGTTACAGATAGAGGTTGTATAACAGTAAGGTTCTAGCACATGGTTTGAGGTATAGACTTTTGGTATAGTGTTTGATGTATATGTGATCAAATCAGATTGGTTGATGAGTATACAGTGATAGGTTTCTTAGTGAAAGATTTGACATAACAGGTTGTGACAACGACATATTTAGTTTCTACATTTGGCACTTATATTTCAGGGAAGTTGGATGGGGCAAGGATAGGTGGTTGTAGCCACCTTCTGGTTGTAACCGGAGAACATAGGGGGTTGTAGCCTCCTTTTGGTTGTATCTAGAGAATTAGAGAGTTGGAGCTTATCTCAGGTTGTAGCCTGAAAATAGGGGGTCAAAGCCTCCTTCCAGTTGCAGCTGGAAACAAAAAGGAAGTTGGTGCTTCCAATGAATGTAATTCTTAAAGACAAATAATAAAAACCATTATGTGGTTTTCTCCTGCATTGGGTTTCCATGTAAAAAATATTGGTGTATTGTATATGTGTATGATTGTTCATTTGTTCATGGTTTATTTACTCTACACTTATTGGATGATAATTCTATATTGATCATAAATATAAATAAGACTTTCATAATGTGGTTAAAATGATTAAAAATATATATTATTGATTCACCCCCCCCTCTCAATAATACAACAATTGGTATCAAAGAAGGTTCCTTTAGAAATCAGTTTAACCACTGAAAAGTAGATCATGGAGAGAAACAATATGTATAAAAATGGAATACCACAGTTTGATGGACATAAGTATGCATTCTGGAGAAGAAGGATGAAAACATATGTACATGCATGGGGATTTGAAGTTTGACAATCAGTTGTAGATGGATGCAAAGAACCATCAGTTCCGCCAACAAATGACAACAAAAAGAAACTCAACCTAAATAATTCAAAAGCCACAAATGCATTTCTGAATGGTCTTTATGATTCAGTATATACCAAAGTTATACATTGTAGCTCCGCTAAAGAGATTTGGGACAAACTTAAAAATATTTATGAAGGAGATTCAAAAGTCAAAGAAACAAATCTTCAAACTTATAGGGGTTAATTCGAATAGCTAAAGATGAAGGAATATGAGAATATTGCAGCTTACTTCCTACGAGTTGATGAAATAGTGAATGCAATCATAGGATTGGAAGAAGAAATTGAAGAATCTATAATTGTTGAAAAGGTACTAAGATATCTTCCAATGATACTTGATCCTAAGATCTCAACACTAGAAGAAAGAACAAATCTAGAATCAATAAGCATGGATGAACTACATGGAATCTTCATAGCCTATGAAATGAAAACTGAACAGGAAAATCTAGGTATAACGAATCGACATTCAAATCATACAAAATGTCGAAGCAAAAGGGAAAGAAAAAAGAAAAAAAATATAGTAGCAGCAGTGACATCTCAAAAGATGATGAAGAAGTGGACAACGTTTTCAGAATATTGAAAAAGGGAACTGATGGTAGATATAAAGGTAAGATTCCATTGATTTTTTTTAATTATGATAGTATTTCTCATTTTGTTAACAAATGTCCTCATAAGAAAAAGAAAATAAATGGTGAAGATGATTCAAATAGAAAACAAACATATAAAGGAAAAAGAACAAAAAAGAAAGTCTTCAAGAAAATTTTATGCACCAAAAAAGACAAATCCTCATTAGATGAAGATGAAATCAATGAAAGTGTGACAAAAAGAGTTTTATTCATGGCAATAGAAGATTTTGATAAAGAAGACATCGAAGAAGAATATGAAGAGGAAGAAGTTGACTACCGAGAATAATTGTTGAGTGCTATAGAAGTTATAAAAAGAGAAAAGAAGAAAAACAAGAAGCTCCAAGAAGAGCTAGATAAGAAAGAAGATACTCAAGAACTAGAGCAGATGATCAAGGAATTGAAGGTTCAAATAGAAGAAGATAAAATAGTTGAATAAGCACTCAAAGAACAGTTAGAATAAAGAGACAAGATCATTGGAAATTTGGAAGCAAAGATTGTCACATTGAGAAAGGATCTTCAAAAGAAAAATATGCATAACAAATCAAAGGTGTTGGATGACATTATCAGCGGTCAAATGCCTAATCATGATAATTCTAGACTTGGATACATTCATATAGAAAAGGGATCAAGCTCCAAAATGACAGATCAAGAAACATATCCAAAAAGCTATGTAGAAACTGCTAGAAGGATTAGGAAGTTCTACAAGGAATATCACAGGGACATTCCTCCACTGAGAAGATTTAGATTTTAGAATCAATGACAGTCAGAAACAAACAGGCCCAAGGAAGAAGAAGGATTCAAAAGAGTAACTCCTTTTATAAGATCTTCAAATCCCATGTATCAAACTATATTTTTTGGTTTATGTTATGCATGCAATAATTTTATACATAAAGTTGTAAATTGAAGAGCTAATAACAGGAACAGAAACAAATTTGAAAGTCATACACAAAATGGTTATCCAAGAAGGCTTAATGAAACACAGAGAAAAAGATACAACATGTTTGAATCATTGAGAACTGAAGTTGAATGCTACAAGTGAAACAACTTTGGACACATGGCTAAATATTGTAGAATGACAGTCCCTCCTAGAGAATCACAACATAATAACAACAATCACATACAGGAACCTCAGAAGATAACATGAATAAGAAAGAAGAATTAGTATAACAATGAATAATGCACACTCTCTCTACAAGTTAAGCATAAGAAACGTGGTTGGTATGTTGACAATGGTAGCTCAAAGCACATGATAGGTGATGAAGACAAGTTTCTAACATTGAGAAAGAAAAGAGATGGATCCATGTCCTTTGGAAATGACGAATCAACTAGAATCATTGGAAAGGGCACAGTCAGAATTGGAAACAAGGATACCAAGGTATAAAATGTTATACTAGTGGAAGATATGAAACATAATCTTATAACTGTAATTCAAATGTATGAGCAAGGTCACATGCTTATGTTCGATTCACAAAAATGTGATATAAGAAAAGAAGGTTCAAGAAAATTGGTTGTAACAGATGTAAGAACTTCAAGCAACATATATGTATTAAGTGAAATTGGAAATGAAAAGTCTTGTCTAGGGAAGGAAGATGAAGTTTGGATATGGAACATAATAATGGGTCACATAAACTTAAATAACCTCTTCAAAGTCAACAAAAAGAAAGCAGTCAGAGAAATGACCCAAATCACGAAGCCAACCAACACTTTATGCAAGCATTGTGAGGAAAGAAAACAAAGACTAGGTTCAAATCAAAGGAATACTCAACGATGAGACCACTGGAAATTGTGCATACTGATCTAGTTAGAGAAACTATAACAAAGGATTTAAAAGGTGAAAAATACTTTATTGGTTTATGATTATACAAGAATGACTATAGTTTTTTTTCTCAGGAATAAGTTAGAATAATTTGGAAACTTCAAGGTATAGAAGGAAATGGTTGAAAATGAAATGGATTCAAAAATAAAATTCTTGAGATCTGATAATGGAGGATATTTTACTTCAAAGGAATTTATGGATTTTTTCAGCAAGCATGGTATAAAAAGGCAATTCTTTGTTGCTAGAACACCTCAACAAAATGGGGTTGTCGAAAGAAAGAACATGACAATACATGAAATGGCTCAAACATTGTTAATGGATTCCAAGTTGACAGATGTTTTTTGGACACATGCAGTGCATACAACAATTCATATTCAAAACAAAGTAATACTCAGGAACAATGGTGACAAAACTCCTTACGAGCTATGGAAAGGAAGACCAACAAATGTGAAGCACTTCAAATTCTTTGGAAGAAAATGCTACATCAAAAGAGAAGATGGCAGAATGGGAAAGTTTCATTCTCATGTTGACAGAAGAGTACTTGTTGGTTACTCAAGTACAAGAAAAGCATACAAATGTTACAACCTAAGGATCAACAAAGTTGTGGAAAGCATCATTGTAATGGTTGATGAGACAGGTGGAAAATAAGTAAAGTAAGAAGAAAAAGAGTTAGTGGAACATGTTTACGAAGAAGCAAAGGATGAAAAAGCAACAGAAGGGGAAGATGAAGAAGATCAAATAGAAGTAGAAGAGAAAGAAAAAAAAGTACCTCCAAAGACACCTAGAAAATGAATACAGAAGAATCATCCATCTGATCAGATTATCAGGAACAAAGATACAGGAGTTGAGACAAGAAGAAGAATTTGTTCACCAGAACAATTGCACCTAGCACTCTTATCTTCGATTGAACCAAACAATTTTGAAGAAGCCAATAAGGATGAATTCTGGATAAAGGCCATGGATGAATAATTGGATCATATAGATAATAATGACACTTGGGAATTGGTTCCAAGACCAAGGTACAAAAATGTGATCAACACAAAATGGGTCTTCATAAATAAATAGAATGAAGATGGACAAGTTACCAGGAGCAAAGCTAGATTGGTATGTAAAGGATACGCACAGGTTGAAGGTATCGAATTTGAAGAGACATTTTCCCCAATTTCCAGAATGGAAGCAATCAGATTAATACTAGCTTATGCATGTTTAAATAATATTAAAGTGTATCAGATGGAGGTGAAATCATCTTTTTTGAATGGAGAACTAGAATAAGAAGTCTACATTGAGCAACCATAAGGATTTTAGTTATCAAAAAATGAAGATTATGTTTTCATATTAAGGAAGGCCTTGTATGGTCTCAAACAAGCCCCCAGAGCATGGTATTCCATACTAGACAGACACTTATAGTAGCAAGGGTTTAGGAAAGGAAATGTAGACAACAACCTCTACATCAATGTAACTCAATATAGTATTTTATTAATTGAAGTTTATGTTGATGATATTATTTTTTGAAGTGATGATGACAGGTTGAGCTAGAAATTTGCAAAGGATATGTAGAATGAATTTGAAATGTCATTACTTGAAGAACTATCCTTCTTTCTGGGTCTTCAGATATGTCAAAGAAACCAAGAAATTTTTATTTCTCAAACCAAGTATATCAGAAAAATGATATAGAGGTTCGAAATGGAAGATTGAAAACTAGTTTGTACTCTTATGAAAAATAGTTGCAAGTTAAGTAAAGATGATGATTCAAATTCTACAGATCAGAGGAAATACAAGTCAATGATTGGAAGCTTGCTTTATGTGACAACATCCAGACCATATTTAATGCAGGAAATTGGACAGGTGGAAAGATTTCAAGCAACACCAAAGGAATCACATGTTCTAGCAGTAAAGAGGATATTCAAATATCTCAAGGGTACATAAGATTTTGGATTATGGTACCCAAAAGGAAATGATTGGTCACTTATTGCCTACATAGATGCAGATTGGGTAGGTTGCATTGATGACCAACAAAGAACTAGTGGAGCAGTGTTCTACTTGGGTGAGTGTTTGGTATCTTGGCTAAGCAAGAAACAATCATCAATATCATTATCTACAGCCGAAACAGAGTATATTGCAACAACAACATGTTTTACATAGGTTCTATGGATGAAACAAAGTCTAACAGATATACAAGTTGAGTATGATGAGCCCATTCCAATCAATTTTGATAATACAAGCACCATCAATATATCAAGGAACTCGGTGATGCACTCCAAGAAGAAGCACATTCAAATAAAGTATCACTTTCTATGGAAACAGGTTGTAGAGAAGAACATCAGAGTTGAATATGAGGGAACAAAAGAACAAGTGGGAGATATCTTTACAAAACTGCTTCCAAGGGAATCCTTTGAGTATCTTCACCAGAGAATCAGAGTAATTACTACTCCAAAATGAATTCTTTTGAATTCTTATCTTATATGTCTTATATTTACATGAGGAAGCACCATAAAGAGGACATTTCAGGTTCGAGGAGCATTTTCAGGAAGATTTCAGTCAGGGGGAGCATCCCCAAGGATAGTTCAGTTAGGGGGAGAATCCCCGGATGAGAAGTTATCTTTTCCATTGATGTCAAATGGGAGATATTTATCATATGCAGGATAGAGATTTAGATTCTTGGAGAGAGAGAACGGAGGCATGGTTCCAAGGCGAGTGATTGTCATAGGGCGAGCATGAGCAATATGACTTCAGTATTGCATCAAAGTGGTGCCATCAATGCCAAAAGGGGAGATCGTTGATTAATTGGGTTGTTTTTCATTGATGCTAACCCTTGAAGCAAGTCCAGTAGAAAATTATGATAGCCCCAACAATGTGATTAAGGGACTTCAGTTTGATTGATGTATAATGGTATGAAGTTTAATATATTTGCAGGTAAGAATATTCTAGATGGATAGTACATGTCATGGAATTTCTGGTGATATGATGAACATCACATAACTCCTCATAGTTAGAGAGTTATATCCTAGTGAAGTGGAGAACCCTCATGAGTTATCTAGAAGGTCAAAGAAGTCAAATTAATTCCAAAAGCTCCTAGAAGAAGTTGACTAGTCAAGTGGGTGAAACTAGGAGTTAGTCATGGGTTAAGTTGTTGCAATAAGAAAATAATTAAAAATAATTTAGTTGCAACTAGAAGTGGAGAATTTACTATTTGTAGCAAAGTGAGTTAGAAGTGGACAAGTGGTTAGAAGTGGGTTAACCCTAAAATAAGGAAAGTGGGTTAAGTTGGTTAGAAGGTAAAGTGCGGTAGAAAAACCACAGAAAAAGAAGTGCGGCAGAAAAATTGCGGCATCACAAGTGCGGCAGTAGAATGCTACAACAAGAAAAAATGTATGGTTTGCATATGTCTAGTGTTGAATTTATGAATCTGGTTGAGGGATTTTCTTGTAAATCTATTGGATCGATTCCCTATTAGAAGTTTAGGGCTTGTTGTAGAGTTAATATGAGGTAGATCTATTGAAATTTAGTATTGGTTCATGTTTGAGGGATTTTGGTTGAGGTATGTTGTTGAAGTTATTGGTAAAGATAGAGGTTGTATAATAGTGAGGTATTAGCACATGGTTTGAGGTACAAACTTGTGGTATAATGTTCGAAGTATATTTGATCAGATCAGATTGGTTGATGAGTATACAGTGACAGGTTTCTCAGTGACAGATTGTGACAGTGACATATTCAGTTTCTACATTTGGCACTTATATTTGATGGAGGTTGGATGGGGAAAGGATAGGTGGTTGTATCCACCTTCCGGTTGTAGCCGGATAACATAGGAGGTTGTATCCTCCTTCTAGTTGTATCCATAGAATTGGGAAGTTGGAGCTTCCCTCATATTGTATCCTGAAAATAGGGGGTCGGAGCCTCCTTCCAGTTGCAACTCGAAAACAAAGGAAGTTGGTTATTCCAATGAATGTAATTCTTAAAGACAAATAAGAAAAAACATTATGTGAATGGTTTTTTCCCACATTGGGTTTCCACATAAAAAATACTGGTGTACTGTGTATGTTTATGATTGTTCATTTTTTCATGGTTTATTTACTCTGAACTTATTGGATGATAATGTTATATTGATCATAAATATAAATAACACTTTCATATTGTGGTTAAAAGGATGAAAAATCTCTATTACTGATTCATCCCCCCTCTCAGTAATCCAACATTTTCAATAAAAGAACCTATTGGATGTTTTCTCTTATGTGATAAAAAAATAATTATATGATTTAAGTATCCATTTCTATGATTACAATGCATGTGTATAGGAATCCATAAGGAAATTGGAGAAAAAATATTAAGATAGGGAGTAAATACCATTCTCTATTATCTCTAGAAATCAAGTTAGAATTTAATTAATCCATGATGTTAATGTACCAACATTTTAAGGGATGTGAAATCATTATTAGATCATGTTTGTAAAACTACTTGTGTACTGATGAGTTCTATATAAATGGGTTATCTATTGATAGTAAGGATTGTTTTATTAGCGTAGATCATCTAGTACTAATTGGACAGAGGACTGATTACATGATTCTTTACTTTCTCTTTAGAAGACATTTGATATTTATCATAATAATTGTTATGTTATGTTCTTGCACAATTACATTGGACTATACCTAGATGAAGGTTGATGCATAGTACATTTTCTCTTATGCCTTTAAAATCTATGGTTAAATGTTGTTGTTGTACAAGTCTTGGAATTGATTTGGTTAGCTGGTGGGAATTAGATATCTCCTTGTTCCTCAAAACAGTCGCCAGTCCTGAGACCTTAAATGGTCAAGATCAATTGGATGAATCCTGGACTTGAGAGTTGATTATGTGTCTTGGAGGTCCTGACCTTGCAGGGTAGGTTGGGTGGGTGACTTCCTTGTTATTATGTGTGATACAATCATTCTAGATAATAAGAAATGTTCTATCTGATTTCTTGTTTAGGTATCAACAAAGATAATATTAGAACGTTTAATATTGATGCATGTCAGTTTTCATAACGTGTGTCCTAATTGAGATATAATATTAGTTACAAAAAAAAAATAACCACTCATATTATGTCTTAACAAAGAGGGATCTTTACAAAGTGTGTGTCCCTAATCACACATTTGGCTCACACTTAGCAAATTGTGCTTCATATTTTCAACAAGTAGGAAATTTCTTGCCACAACATCTTTGTTTCAAACACTGATTGTGCCTTTTCCTACAATTTTGGCTAAGTTATCATTTCCAAATGTGACAGACCCCTCTTTTTATTTCTTTAATGTTACAAATCTGTTTTTGTCTCCATTCATATGCTTTGAGCATCCACTGTCAATATACCAATGTATTCTTCTATTTTGGGCTTGTGATGAAAACCCACATTCCTCAACCTAAACATCTTCTTGCTTCCTTTTACAAGTTCTTTGTTGTTCCCCTATATGATTTAAAGTAACATGTATAGTTTCCTTTGAAGAATATATCAAATAACTTGTGCAATTTTTGGTTGTGTGTCCAAAATTGTTATGTTTGTAGCATTCAATTCCATAACCCAGAGCACCAAAACTGCTATAATTTATGTCAAATGCCTCACGAGGCTTTATGGGATAATTTTCTTCATAATGATTCTTGTGATTTTCATAGCTACTTTTGTTCTAGGTGTTTCTACCCTTTTCATAGCCTCTACAATTTATGGATTTATGCCGAAAATTATTGCAAGAATAACACAAGCCAAGAAACATATTTTGGTACCTAGGTGTGGGTGGTCTTCTAGGTGGTGTCGTTCTTCTGAAATCATGATCTTCTTCTTGGGTCTTATTCATTGTTGGGTTTTTATTCCATATTCCTTTGAATGAACAATATTCTTCTTGATTCTTCTTTATTTTTGGCTTTTGTATGTCCTCCTTTAGAGGCTTGCATTCTTCTTTCTTGATGGAACTCTTGATAATATATGCATAACTTCTTTTCTCTGCTTCATTTCCTGTCATCATAGATATTGAACTGTCATCAGTATTTGTTTTTTTATCCAAGTCCATACTTTTCATAGAATGGTTTTTTATTACAGATGATTCATCCAGTATTTTGGTGCTATTGCCAAAATTTAGTTGGATGTCTTTCTTTTGTAGTTCCTTTCTTAGTGATGTTAAATTATGATCTTGATTTCTTATGCGGATTAATTCTTTTATTTTTTTCAATACTTTGATTCCATCTTAATATACTTCAACAATTCCAAATCATAATCGAATAGCAATAATTATGCAGATAAGTAAACATGCATATCAACAACACATATACCCTGGGGCAACCCTGTATAGGGATAAAAACTCCAACAAACAATATTCCTTTATTGCATTAATAATGTAAGATCTCTTACAAATATCCACCATGAATGTTCTACTCTCAAAGAGCTTGCCAAGATTACTCTAACCTAACAAAGACTTACAATACCTTGCTGAAATACACCTCTGATATGTTGCCTCTTTATCACTGATGTTCTCCTCTATTCCTTCACCCTCAACCTGCATATGAAAACTATGTTTCAAAACTGTGTTGCAGAACTGTGTTGAAGAGAGGGTTCAACCTCTTCTTATATAGGCTGAAGAGGGGAAGAGGGGAAGCTTGAAATAGTAACCTGATTTCATGCATTAAACATAGCTTAGCTTCATGCTTTAGTTCGAACTTAGAACTAGACTTGAGATTGGTTACATCTCAGCTTTACACTTTAGTTCGAACTTAGAACTAGACTTGAGATTGGTTACAACTCAGAATTACACTTTAGTTCGAACTTAGAACTAGACTTGAGACTGAAATGCTTTAGTTCGAACTTAGAACTAGACTTAAGACTTTAGTTGCAACTCAACATTACACTTTAGTTCTAAAGTAGAACTAGACTCAAGAGTTTAGTTGCAACTCAACATTACACTTTAGTTCTAAAATAGAACTAGACTCAAGACTTTAGTTGCAACTCAACATTACTAAAATAGAACTAGACTCAAGACTTTAGTTGCAACTTAACATTACACTTTAGTTCTAACATAGAACTAGACTCAAGACTTTAGTTGCAACTCAACATTACACTTTAGTTTCTATCTCATAGGAATTTTATATTCAAGCTAACTTTTGTTAGATGCCTTGAATTTAGTTCTAACATTACACTTTAGTTCTAACATAGAACTAGACTCAAGAGTTTGTATGCTCCCCCTCACTTTTTCACTAGTTCGTCTATGCTCACAGAGGTTGTACATTCCCCCTGACTTTTGCACTAGATTGTCTATGCTCATAGAGGTTGTACGTTCCCCCTGAATTTTTCATTAGACTCACATAGCATCTCGTTCATCCTGACTTTTGGTTTGACTCACAGAGGTTGTACCTTCCCCCTGGCTTTTGTCAATACCTCACAAGACTGGTTGATTCTCCAAATCTCCCTGGCTAGCCTCAGGGTAGCCCATATGGCCTCTCATTGGAGAATGACTATCAATGTTTCCAAATTTAACACTCCCTCTCAGTGAGGGAGTCATTCACAGCCACACCAAGATTGCCTCTCAACTACACAAACTGTCTTGAGGTCAGAGGCTTGGTCAGGATATCAGTTACCTACTCGCTCATGGCTATGTATTGTAACTTTAAATTTTTTATCTCGACCAAGTATCGAATGTAGTGGTACCTCATGTCAATATGTTTTTACCTATCATGACATATCAGGTTCTTTGTTAATTTTATGCAACTTTGATTATCACAGTGAACCACCGTCGTCTTGAGCTTGTCATCAAACAACCCAGAAACCCATTTTCTGAGCCATACTGCTTCCTTGCTAGCATCACTTGCTGCAATGTACTCAGCCTCTATTGTACTCTGTGCAATGGATCCCTTCTTTCGGCTTGACCAAGAGATCATAGTGGATCCTAAACTGAAGCAATATCCATAAGTACTCTTTCGATCCACTGGGCTTCTTGCCCAGTCAGCATCTGCATACCCATGCAGAAATAAACCACCACTTGATGTATATCTCAGACCATAAGTAATGGCCAATATGAGATATCTCAAGATGTTCTTTGTTTCCACCCAGTGTCTCTGTCTCGGTTGATTCATGAACTGACTCATTGCAATCACTGCATATCATATATCTGGCCTAGTGTGGATCATGTACATCAATGATCCTGTAAGGTAGCTAGAGAGGTAGTGGGGGGGCCTAGAGGGCCCATAGTGATAATAGTGGAGGTCATTCAATGTAAGGTGGACTAGGTCCACTATATTATTAAATAAGGCTCACTATGGTAGTTAGATATAATAAATGGGTAATTAGATATAATAAATGTAAGAGGACTTCTTAGAAGGTTCTACTTCTAGAAGATTCCTCCTCAAGAATGTTCTTAGTTGATGGCAGCACTATATAAAGGGGTTCAAACAATGTAATGAGACATGAATAAAAATATTTTATTTGGAGCGGTAGCTCAATAGGAGGATTCCCTCTCGAAGAGGCAAGTGAACAGGAGAGGATCCCTTCCATAATAAGATCCATTGTATGGTGTTTCCCTACCTCAAGGGTTTGATAATAATAAAGTAGTTTTTTTCTATATTGTTCTTCTATATTTGTTGTGGTGCTTTTGTATTCAGTATTGGGTTCTTAACAATTGGTATCAGAGAACTTTCCTTGGGAAGACATTGTGGGCAAATATTTTTTATTTTTGCAGATGTTTTTTTCGAAGTAGAAAAAAGAGGGCCGCAACATTCTTGAAGTTTTTGGTATATTTATGTGCAAAATTTGAAGAAAAGGGTTGTATATCTGATTTCCTCTCAGGAAAACACCCAATTTGAAAAAAAAATCGTTCGAAATGGAGTCCGGGAAGTCAAGATATTGAAGTTTTAAAATCTGCAAATTTTCAGGATTTTTTCCGCGGACGGCGGTGATAATTTTTTTATTTCTGTAGCATCTAGAGGCCGAATTTACCCAAATAAATTAAAGATCTGAGTTCCTCTCACAATTTCACTCAATTTCAAAAAACAAATCAGCCAAAACGGAGTCTGGGAAGTGAAGTTATGAGCATTTTAACTTCAACAATTTTTTAGGGTTTTTCCAGAAAAAGCCGCGATTTTCTGTCGTAACTTATTGGGTGAGTTCATAGGATGCTCAGATGGCTATTTCTTCTCAAAACCTGAAATAAATTCTTGAATCATTCAAAGCCCAATTGTTTCACACATTGGATGACAGATTGGATGCATTTGTACATGGCCTCACAAACAACCTCACATACATCCTCACATACGACCTCAATGATAGTTTTCGTAGTATTCAAGATTCATTGAATAACATGCAGGAGATATTTCTTATGGAGGGCCTCAGGGATGAATATAATCAAGAAATATATGCTTGGTATGATTTTGAGGCAGATTGTGATGA
>ML779122.1:1250655-1265184 GCA_009831015.1 Picea engelmannii | reverse complement strand
GAATCTTTCAATAATCCAACACCAACGCTTTCATACGTAACTAGGTGGTCTCCCAAAAAGGGAATATTGTTGGTGGCAGGGATGCGGGCGTCGGGTGTACAGAAATCAAGTTGATCGACGGTGACAATTTTGCCTTGATGAGGTAATTGTACACATTGAAACACTGATGAGGCAACAACAGTCATAGCATAGAACCAACTTCTTCCAAGTAATAGGTTGTAATCGAGGGGAGCATCGACCACTTCGACATCAACGGTAACAGTTTTACCGCCCAATTGAACGGCGAGGGATTGCAATAATCTGTGAGGATGGAAACCTCGTCCATCGAAAGCACATAACATCGTGGGGGATTTTTTAAGGGCAGGTGATTTCAAACCTTTCCAACAGGATAGAGACATGACACAGGTGGAGGCTCCCTCATCCAAAATGGTTCGATGGATTTGTTGATTATGAACAACAACATCGATTTGGAAAGCTAGCTAGTGGGAGAGTCACGGTTGATGGTCGTCCAGATTAAGCGTGATGTAGTTGGATGAATCGGGATCGAAGGTGCCGATAGCAGCTAAGAGCGTCCTACGTTGGTTAGGACAGTGTTGTAAAACTTCCAATGCGGACATGGCACACGGAGCTTGGGCCAAATCTTCTACAATATTGTAGTTTTGGGCGGTTCGTGAATTAGGATTGAAAGTGGATTTCTAGATGGTGCTCTTATGAGGGCGTAAGATGGAGTCAAAAGAAGGTTTCTCAATCTGAAGTGGCCTGGATGGAGGGCTAACAGATGGAGGATTGACAGCAGATGGTAAAGGATCTGGCGAAGAACCGTTAGCAGTCTTCGGCTTGTCAAGTTTAACTGGCGTGTCGTATGTCACAGAACGAGTGGTTATATTGACCCCGTTAAACATGTAAATGTGTGCGCTTGTCGAGGCCTCATCATGGGGTTGGTTGGAACTGCCCCCCGGCGTGGGGGTTTGTGCAACCAAAGATTGTTGTTGTGGAAACGGCTGAGTGAGCACAGCGCGTTGCGAATTTCCCTTAAAAATTTTAGCCACCTCATCGCGATGTGGGTAGTCTCGAGTGTAGTGATCGTCACCGCAAATGAGACATGGGAATTTTGGTTTTCGCTGTGGTTGTTTTCCAGCAGCAGGGGTTTGTGGTTGGGTTTTGGGTTGTTCATTGTTATTGTTCTTCTTTGTTTTGTTTCTCTCTTTCTTCTTGCCCCTGGGTTGTTGTGAAGGGGTTGATTGGACCACATTCACATCAGAGACTTGAGTTTGGGTGGGGGTAGAAGAGGGTGCAGTCAAACTGGAGACGGCCATGGAAGCGGGTTGCTGGATTGTTCCAGTAGATTGAGTTTTGACGGAGCCAATAACTCCATCCGCATGCAAAGCAGACGATGGTTTGGATGGATCGTTATTGGGATGGGTAGCATTTGGTATCAACTCATACAGAGTACCAGATTGTGAATAGACTAAGTCTAAGTACTGAGCTCGGGCGATGGCTTCTTCCTCAGTGACCACGCCGCCCATGGCAACATCATGAGCAATCTTGGGTAATAATGATTTTGAGAACCATTCTACTAATAATTGGTCAGGGATGAGCACTTTGATTAGCCTTCGTCGTCTTCTCCATTCATGGATATGATCGGAGATGTGTACGGAAGTTGTCTGACGAAGAGAGGTTAATAGTTCAGTACCCGTCTCGTATTGGATGGGCAGTTGGAAATGTGTGAGGAAGAACATGGCGAAGGAGTTGAAATCGTAAAAAGATGCGCATGGTAATTCAATGTACCATTTTACTACGGAACCCGTAAGTGTCCGTTGGAAAAGATTCAAACGAATAGAATCGTCCATGAGGGAGTTGGATGAGCACCACAAATGGAAGGTCATTATGTGGTTGTTTGTGTCTTCTCTGGATTTTTCGTCGAATTTTGGGATATCAGAAGGGAACTTTGCTAGAATAGCTGGCCAAACCGCAGAATGATGAATGGGATCATTCGTTAACCGAGACAAGTCTGGAAGGTCCAGGATGGCTAGAAAGGGTAGTTGTCGGTTAACCTGTGGGTAATGCTGGTGTGGTAGAGGAACACCAGTGGGGCCTAATACTGGGTTATGTGGATAATTATAACTCGTGGGCCCTCTCATGTGAGGTTGGTTTTGACCAAGGTACATAGGATTTGAAGCGTTTTGAGAAGCCTGTGTGAGCGGAGGATAACCGGATGGGTTTTGAGGGTTATGGGTTGGGTTGGGCATTTGTCCATAAGGGGGTTGTTGTGAAGTCTGAATGTTTTTCCCCGTGGAGGCATGTGGGTTTCCTTGAAAGGGGACGCTCCACGGGTTAGGTGCGGTGGGCGCATTTTGTCCTATGGAGGCATGCGAATTTCCTTGAAAAGGGATGCTCCGCGGATTGGGTGCGACGAACGCATTTTGTCCTTGTGGATGATGGTGGACTTCGGCTTGAGGTTTCCCCCCAGAATGAGGGTGCCCCCCGAATGGGATTTGTCCTCTGGTGGGAGGATGCCCCCCAGTTTGAGGTAGAGTTCCCGGGATTTGAGGGCCAGACGTAAAATATTGACCAATGTTGCCGATTGGGTTAGAACCACCAAGGACAGTCCCTCCGGGTTGTTGGATAGGTATGGAACTTCCCGGTACGATTTGAGTAGTGGTTTGGGCATTGGTAGTGGCATATGATTTTAGTGCCCTAAATCCAAAGGGGAGATTTGGTCTTGGTGTTACGGGTGTGCCAATCGGAGTTTGATTAACTACCACATTACAGGTAGGGATAGTCATAATGTGCGGGGTCAATGTCGAATGGGATGTCTGGAGGGGAATAGTAGGTCTCGGGCCGACGGATGTTACGTTCAGGTTAACAGGTGGTGTGCTTGGAGCAACGGTTGGTGTGGCTGTAAAAGTGGTAGTACCGGTGAAGTGATTTGTGGGTACAGTGTAGGAGAAAGATGCGTCGACGCCTTCTCCCATTCCATAAATATCTCGCACCAAGTGTGGTGGACTCCGAACAATATTTTCAGTCCAAAAGGGGTCATCTGGTAAAGGGTTTTGAGGAGACCCGGCCGGAGCGTTAGAAGGGTTTATGACAACAAATTATCCAGTGGAATTCAGGTGGAGGATCTGTCGTTCATATCCCTCCGGAATGCGATAAGCTTCCGGGGATTCCGAGACAATTCTAAAATTCTCCAAAGGGATGGGAACCTCTTCCTGGGCGATTGTGGTGTTTTGAACCTTGCTCTATTGAGGATATTTCTCCGTAGAATGAGGGGGTAAAGGGGTGTCTCCTTCCATATTTTCTGGAGGAAGTCCCTGTAGCCTCCACGAGCGTCGTGGAGGGTCAATGTTGGCGGAAGAAAAGAGTCGACGAAAGAAATCTATGGCCAACTAGTGAAAAGAAACAACACACGCTGGAAAATCTAAGAATCACAACCAAGCAAACAAGACCTTCTTTTGATGACCGTACTAGTTGGTGATGAAATCCAACGTTCCGTGATCAATTCCAGAAGGGGCGGGGATAGGGTGGAACAGTTACAATGTCGACCTGCTTAACG
The DNA here is from genome assembly GCA_009831015.1 of Picea engelmannii. Lineage (NCBI taxonomy): Eukaryota > Viridiplantae > Streptophyta > Pinopsida > Pinales > Pinaceae > Picea > Picea engelmannii. The sequence goes on along the minus strand of ML779122.1, from coordinate 1,261,628 downwards.
GACTTACGCCTTGGTGCAAGCTTCCACACAGTAATTGTGGATTTACCCTCCAAGGAGCCCGAGTGAGTTTGACCAATGTCTATTCCAGGTACAGTGAGATTTCCCATCACCGTCACCTTGTGTAAGAACCTAAAGATTATGGCCACTAAGGTTACCAATTCGCAGTCAGCCCCTGTGCGGGAATAGTCGACAGTTCGATCCGAACGTACGGGCAGGGTATCAAGCCTGAAACCAACTAAGAAGCTTCCACGCAGTAATTGTGGATTTACCTCAAAGTGATCCCCATAATACGATCCGACCACTACAAACATTTAAACCACGGAGGGTTAGTCCCCGTAGCTTACCCGAATGCAACCTCGTGCGTAACCCCTGTGTGAGAGGGGGATCCCAGGTAGACTTATACGATAACTGGATTTACTCTCCCTAACTCAGGATACTAATGTTTGTTTTGACAACTTTGGAGAGTTATGCTCACAGCCTAATCCAAAGTACTACCCCTATTCTACTGTTGGTGGAGGATTCTAGCAAAGAAAAAGTTCTAGATAAATTTTAATTAGCGTTGATTTTAATGGCTGTTCTTTACGCAAAAGGGGTGCATGGAAGTGAAACAAATGAAATTGTGACTCAGACCCAAAGAATGCATCGATCATGATAAACATTCATTTCCTTTCGATGAACATATAGATATGGGAGAGAGAGAGTTCTTTCACTAACAAGCACAACTACGGAATGCTCTCAAACAATTCTTTTTCTCAATCAAATCCTGATGTGATGTAAAAACTCTTAAATGCCTTCCAATATGCTCAATCAATCATGAAGATATCTTTATTGTTTGTGTATGATCAATGCAATCACAATGCTTATCTTTGCTAATTATCTTCTCGGTATGAATGGAAACCAAACTAGCATAAGCAAAAGTCACGCAAACAATATACCCTTCGTAGCAATCAAACGAAAAACGAAAGAAAGGAAACAATCAAAGAGAAAACAAACTTCACACCCAAAAAACAAGAGTTGAAGAACAAATGACCTTAACTGAAAACAAGATACAGAGGTCTGTAGACCTTTGATGACCTTCACCAGGGTTTTCGCTCAATTGAAGAGAAAAGAAAAGCAATGAATAGGTTCCAAGCTTCACTCAATAGGAAAAACTCAATGCAAAAAGGTGAAGAAGGTTACAAGATCCAATCAACAAGGTGTTTATTCCTCAAACAGATAGATGTCAATGCTAAAAGGGAAGACAAATTGACTCACTAGATCACTCAGCAGAAGAGCCACAGAGGCAAACCCTGAAAAATGCAATTGTGGAGTGTTTTTTGGCCAAAAGGGGGCTGGCGCTCTATTGCCAAGGGAAAATAGCGTTATAGCACTCTGTGTAAGGCCACTAGAAGCGTTGGCGCTCTAATAACACTAGGTCAGGGGCGCCAGGGTCTAAAAGTCCCAGAAATGTCAAGAAATTTCAAAAATTGAGATCTAAGCTTAACAAATATGTTGAATGTAACAAGGTAAGGAGCCAATAAGCTCATGAAACTAACCAAAGAGGGGTAAACCAGGTCTGAAACAATCAAGGGACAGAACAAGGTCAATGAGGAGAAAAATCAAAACAAGAGGTTTCGATTCGAGGCTATTTCCCCAGTGGAGTTGCCAGTTTCTGTTGTAGGAAAATCTCCCTGCGGACAGGTAGATCACCTCTAAGGCTTGACCTTAACCCTAGACAGAAAAATGCTTAACATGGACACTGACTTCCTTTCAAATCTATCTAAACTAATGCATGAGAAGGGAGGATATTAGAAGTACCTTTCAATCGATGTTTGTCCCTGCGCGCTCCGAGTTGCGCTCCAATCCTTTGCTCCTCGCTGAGGTCTATGGACAAAACAAGATACGACCGCTTCCTACTCTATTGACATTAGCTTGAAAACAGATCTATCACTAAATGATAAGTTCATGTAACATCAAACACAAACTAGAAAGAAACAGGCCAAGCGTGTCATATTAATGAGAATAACGACAGCAGTACTTACAATCGTAGATGCGAATGCGACAGCTTCGTCAAGTCCTCTTCATCTAACCCTTGCCTGAAATATCCACAACCTGGATAACAACAGCTTCCTTGATCACTCTCCTTTGGTTGACTGTCAATTTCCTCCAAGATCATAAGTTTCATATGTTCAGTTCTCCCCCCTTTTCACCATCATAGAGCATGTTTATATAGGTTAGGAAGGGCCTAACCTCTTGAGTTATGTTTAGAACCAGTTGGGGACCTTCTCCTTAGATCAGGGATCTTTTGATGGAATCAAGAATTCGAGCACAACTTCCTCCTAATCTCGAATGATCTCCCCCTTATTCTCCTCAATGGGCTAACAATTGACCCAGAATAGGGAGAGCTCCCCCAAAAGGGGTATCAGAGCATTGTAGCGCTCCTGGTGTGCCTTGGGAAAGCGCCAGTGCTCTTAAGATGAGAAACGCTCCTCCAGAAGGGCCTAAGGGGCGTTGTAACACTCCTTGAATCATAGAAGAGGAGCGTCAATGCTTCTGCAGCTATAGTAGGGGAGCGTTCCCCCTCCAAATCAGTGTTCCAGGGCCTCTTTCAGGTGTCAAGAGTTATTTGATTCCAGTAGACCAGTTCTTGATCTTCAAATCAGTCATATGAGGTGTCATAAGTGCCTCCTTAGAATTGTTATCACGACATCATGTCTGAACATTGTTTGCGACACTAATGCTCAACTTGCGACACTCGCGAAAGTTGTAGGGAAGATGTGACACTTACAACGACTGATAGGGACAATGCGACACTTATCCATCTGAGCAATTTTGACGTGTAACACTATGGTACAAAGATCGCTTATATTTATGTAAGAACTCCCAACTCAAAAAAAAGGTACTATTGGAATTTCACACCTCTCCAGTAGGAGGGCACTTGGAATTTTTGAAAACCTACCATAGAGTCAAGAAGGATTGTTTTTGGGATGGCCTTAAAACCGATGTTCAAAGGTTTGTGGCAGAATGTTTGGTTTGCCAACAAAATAAGGTGGAAACAATTAAGACCCTAGGTTTTTTACAACCATTATCCATCCCAAGTCAGTGCTGGGAGGATGTTTCCATGGATTTCATCACAGGGTTACTAAAGTCTGAAGGAAAGAGTGTCATGATGGTGATTGTTGATAGGCTGACCAAGTACGTACACTTTTGTGCACTCTCTCATCCCTTCAAAGATAGTACAGTTGCCACCGCATTCATGGAGACAGTTCAAAAGCTACATGGCAGCCCAAAGATTATTGTAATGGACAAAATTATTTTCTTGTTTGGGTACTCAATTGGCTCATAGCTCATCCTATCATCCTCAATCTGATGGACAAACCAAGATAGTGAACAAATGTAGGGAAGGCTACCTTCGTTTCTTTGTCTCTGATAAACAAACACAATGGTTCAAAAAGTTACCCTTGGCAAAATGGTGGTATAACACTTCCTTTCATACTGCAACAAAAATGACACCATTTATGGCACTTTATGGATACCACACTCCTTCCATCACTTCTTCTCTAAAAGAAAAATCTAAGGTTCAAGCAGTGGAAGATCACATCGAGAATCAACAACAAGTTCTCCAAATCTTAAAGGACAACCTGACCATGGCACAAAATCACATGAAACAACAAGCAGATCAACATCGTAGTGAAAGAAGTTTTGAAGTGGGCGATTGGGTATTTTTAAGACTACAACCATACAAGCAGATGTCCCTCAAGCAAGCCAAGAAGGATAATAAGTTATCACCAAAGTACTATGGCCCTTATAAGGTGTTGCAAAATATTGGTACTATGGAATATAAATTGGAGTTGCCTGCATCTTCACGAGTACACCCAGTTTTCCATGTTTCATGCTTAAAGTAGGTTATAGGTGACAAGATTCCAGTTCAAACTATATTGCCAGAACTTGACGAGGAAGGAAAAATCATATTGGAGCCTAAAGCCATCACTGACACAAGAATTTTCCAGTTGAGGAATAGATCCATTTCAGAGCATGTCATTAAATGGAGGAAACTATGGGCTGAAGATTCCACTTGGGAAGATGAGTCTTTTATACAAAAGCATATAGAGTTACTCAAGCGTTGCAGACAACACTTGTCTCAAGGGAAGGGGCATGTTAAGCCCTAATATTGGCTCATTACCCCTTAATTGGGGCATATTATATTAGTAATGTTATTTTATTTATGTTGGCTTTAGGCCATTACTTGTAATTATGCCTCCTAGTCTCCTATATATACCAAGGAGACATTTTCATTTTGAATCATCTTGTACTTGAACATTTTAAGTGGGGTAAAAGGAGGTTTCCCCCTCGAAGAGGCTTATTATCTGAAATTATCTCTTTTTCAAGGTGTTGGGTACTTTTTCTGAGGTTTTTCTATGCTATATTCATATTTGGTTCTTAACAAAATCAACCTTCAAATACAATACCAAAATCACTTCTTAAATCTGCATACAAAACTGCTCAGAACTGTACCTCAAATCTGCAAACCTGTAATATTCGCCACGAGCTCAATTTCCCATTTATGGTTCGAAAAATTAGACCTTAGATATTAGGATTTTTTCTCCTTATAATGAAATAAGTGGAATTCAATTTGAACCTACCAAGATTCATATATAATCGTTTTATCTCGAACACCTTTTTGGGACTAGTTTCTGGATTAGTCACAAACCCTAACTTCCAACAAGTATAACTTTGTACCTGTAATGTGTTAGAACACATATAATAGGGGAATCAATTTTCTGACTAATATGTATCTATTTAAGGCATTATGTGGTTTTCTCACGACGCATGGTGAAGGCGGAAAAAAGCGCTCGACACTGTCCAAGCATAAAATGAGTACCTGCGTGTGAGCTTCAAAGTGAGTTCCGATGCATTTTTAGCAAAAAATTGTGAAGTGTTTTGAAATGGAAAAATTTGACTCTTGGGGGTAAATGAAAAGTTGGGTTTATTAGCCTAATTTGGGTTTTTATAATCTATGTTTGGTGAATTTAACAAAAAATTGGCCCCTCGGCCTTTTCCTTTATGCAGAGTTTTATGAAAAATTGACAAATATTTTTCCAAAAAATAATATTGGCCTAGGGACAACCTCAGAATGCTTGACACCAAGGATAAGCGCCATTTCATGCACCAACAACAAACACACAAGCCATCGCCAACACCAAACTCTAAAGCCCAAGCCTCGGGCTCACTTCATCGAGACAACATGTGACTGTTGGCTCATATAAAAGCCACATGTTCAAGTTATCGCATGCATGTGGGATTAACTCCCAAAACTTCAAAAATAAAAAACACAGAGTATGCGATGAGAACACCCAAGTACCAGCAGAAGAAAGTGCCAACTGCCGGGTTTAGCAGGTGTATCGTGTCAAAGTATTGGATAAATATTTGAAGTGCTCAAAAGTTCGAAGGTTATACCAATGCTCTGTCCAAATGTTGATGAATGGATAGACAGAGCACATTTCATGTGAAAGGATACGATAGTGGCAGATGTGACACAACTGCTCATCAGTTATTTTATCCTCAGAATTTTTTTTTTAAGACTATGTCATCTGAATGCCTCAATAAGGTGCAATTCTATAATGGTCAAAATGCAGTAGTTGATGTCAATGTTCACTATGGATATAACCTGGAAGACTCTCTGGTCACTAACCATGCTTCAATAGACCGTGGACTATTCCGATCAATGAATTTTCATAGTTTCGTATCTGAGACAGAACACGATGAAAATCGTTTTAAACAATGCTTCTTCTTCAAGACTAGAAGTAGATTTTGGGAAGCCTCTAGCAGAAAATTTGAAAGTAGATAAGATTCATACAGATGGACTTCCGGACATTGACTCAGATTTCTTCAGTGGTGATATTTTGATTTGGAAGGTGGGTTCACAGCCGTCTGATGCAAATCTCAGCCTTAAGTTAAAGAACACCGAAAAGGGAAGGGTTCATCAGGTTGTTCTGGCAACTAATGATGATGGGAGAAAAATTGCCAGGGTAAGATTCAGAGAGGTAAGAACTCCGTCTCTTGGAGATAAATTTTCGAGCATGCATGGCCAGAAAGGAGTTGTGGGTTTTATAGAAGAACAGGAAAATATGCCTTTCACAAAAGAAGGGGTTATTCCTGATATAATCATCAATCCGCATGCCATTTCCTTCTAGACAAAAACCAGACCAACTTTTTGAATGCGCACTTGGAAAATCAATTGTCTCCCATGGCCTTATTGGTGATGCTACACTTTTCAGACCTATCACTGTTGAGTATATCACTGAACAACTTAAAAGTTTTGGCTACCAACAATGGGGAAAAGAGCAGATGTATAACGGGCGGACCGGTGGTAAAATGTAAACAAGGATATTCATTGGTCCAAAATGGTATTGGTGGCCTCTCTGCGGCATTTGATTTTACAACAAAGGGCATTCTTCAAGAAGCAGTCAAAGGAGAGTTGTGGCGTTTATGTGATCGCAAAGAAAATCCCTCTGGAGTGCTTGGTTGGTGGCCATCAAGGGCTGTAACTTTTATTGAAAACCATGACACTGGGTCAACATAGGTTCATTGGCATTTTACAAGTGATCATATTATGGAGTATCGAAGGACCGTCTTTTCCTGTTATTGACCAGGACTGCAACATTTCATGTCTTCGTGCAAGTTTCTATCTCAAAAGGTAGAATTTTGGTTAATTATCAGGATTGCTAATTTGTCACCAGCCACTCATCTTGTCAGAGACCCTTTAGCTATGGGACCACATTGCATCCAACATAAATCTGTACATGGCATCTTTAGAATCATTAGAACTAGTTGATGTAAATGAGCAAGAAAAAGTTAGTTATGAGGAGTGAGTGAAAAGGATCTCTGAGAAACAGACTAAAAGAAATGTTGATGTAGAAACAAAGTCTAAAGGTGACAATGGAGCATCAGTTTCAGTTTTGACTCAATCAGAGGCCAATGAATGACCTATTAAGTCCCATGAAACTCGACGAAGAACGAACTGGAACCCTTCTGATCATAAAGCATTAAGAGAAGCAAAGGAAACACCAAGACAACGAACTAAGTATGACAGAAGAGACGACTCTAGAGTAGTTCAAAATTTTCAGTTTAAAGGAAAATCAGTGTCAAGGAGACCACATAGTTCGTTTGGAAACTTATTTTATAATTTGTTTTCTAGTTGAGGATAGACATAGACATAAAATAGTAGACTGGATTCATACTATCATCGGCTGATACATATGGCAAACATGGAGTTCATTTACAGAGAAAACCTGGTAGTTAGATCACATGTGGCATAGTTTTCCTGTATTTTAGGCAGTAGTTGGAGCATCGATTCTCCAACTGCTAGCAAATCCTAACAACCTTCAGCAAATTTGGGACAATGAAAGAAAGCAGTTACCAAATTTAGTTTCCATTTAATTTTCTGTTGGTTTTTTTTTGGAGACAATTTACAGATGTCAATCTTTGTAACTGCTTTTCTATTTTGAGAAAGCAGAGGTAAAGTGAGAGTCTGGGGGGAAGAATGAGAGATTTTATTATTTATGCAGATGTAAAAGACAAAACAGAGGTTCGACTGGGCTGAGAGGAGAGGGTTTCGACCTGTGTGAAGTTTCCCTTTGTTCGACCTGTGAGGTGTTTTATTGTGTTGGACTGTGGGTTGTGCTTGGCCAGAAAACCTTTTTGTAATCTTCAAATGATCTATCAGAAATGAGCATGTTGTTCACAGGATTCCTGCATGGAGATGTTGGTGGTGTGTCTTGTCTTTGTTAAGTTTTTCCTGTTATCATTTCGTTTGTTTTCAATTTCTTATTATCGGAAGAAGAGTAATAGAGAAGAATTTATTAGCAAATACTTTACATCTGATCTTGTGATAATCTTTATGTTTTCTTCTGAAAGCCCAATTTCGGAATTCTTAGTTGCTCCTTTGCTTGGATTTTTCCTCCCCCTTTTCTTCCTCAAATCGACACCATCAAAACTTAATTCGGTCCAACATTGCCGCTACATTTCCCCGTGAAAGAGTTTTGTTTAGATCTGAGAGAGAATCACATATTTAAGCGCATACCCCATTTGCCCAATGTCCCTCCTTGCTGTCCCAAACTAACCATTTGAAAAATAAAAATACCCCATACTTTCATAGCTAGCCTAAAATCCATCCCATACAAACCAAGTTAAATTGAAAAGAGAGATCCCTCTCTGAGTCTTGGAGGGCTAGATCCAAGACTCGAAGTGGTTTGAGGTTACCTCTGTGATTGCCTCCGCAACCTTAGGCAAATTACAGAGTGCTAACATTTTTGGCGACTTCACTGGGGACTTCTCCAGAGGTGCACTTCAAGTTCAGATTTGACTTCTGATGGTGGACAAAAGCCAAACACAGGTAGGCTGTACCATTCACCTGGCGACTCCATTTTTCAAGATCCCGAGGTTCAAAGATCAAAAGCGACTTCACTGCTGAAGAATCCAGATTTCAAAGCCTTGATAATTCTTCAAGATGACAGGGTATGTGGCAAATCCTATATATTGTGAAGCTATAAAAGAATTCAGGGATGAGTTGGAAGATTTTCCAATTGATGAAGTTTCGTTAACAGCCGTGTTTCATTGTTGGAAATCGAAATTTTTTTCTCATGAAATTAAAATTTGTGTTCTCGAGCTGTTTGCTGAAAGACTTGAAAAGGATATTGATCTTTTGAATACTCAGATTCAGTCTTATAGTTTCCAACATCCAAAACAATTTTATGAGAATCTTACGTCTCCAAAACCAAAAGATATTGTATCATCTTTCGATTTTCTGATTGATGAATATTTTGTTTGCAAGCATAAATCTGAAATTGAACAGTTGCAATCATGGTATAATATTGAGGACATGAATGGGAAACTTATCCATGTTAAAATGCTAAAGGAATACCCCGAGAATCAACAAATAGATCATATATTTATTGACCTGGTTGCAAATTATATGGAGCTCCTTTTCAGTATAACTGTTCAATCATGCTTTTTCTGCAAGGACCCGAGCCATCACCAGTTGCCATTACATATTTCAGTTTTGATTTTCATCAAGCATGATCAGGGGATCAAATTTTGCTCAAATTTCAAAGTGCTCGGAGTGCAACGAAAACGGTGCCACTGCGTCTGTCTCGTCTTCCTGATTCCGGCGGTATATTTACTTTGTCAAATGGACACCGTATGGAGAAGATATTGTGATCTGCTCGCCAAGCCAAACAAGCAAAAATTTGATGCTGACTGTACCTGTCCGTATAGTCCGTACGATCTAACGTGGCAGGACTGTACGACCGTACAATGGTGACATGTCAGATGCTGATTGGTTGACTGTTGGTGAGTCGGGTGTTGACGCATGTCCTTTGGGTGGCCAATGATAGTAGGACACGTGGCCCAATCCGTGGGTGCCACGTGTCACTCACTGAATGGCTGATTGGTTTTTATGTAAAATGTATTGGAGGCCATGGGGTTCGACCCCCGGACCTCCCCACCGCACAATGCCTTTTCAACCTCCGCTAACCAACATGTCGCCCGTTATTCCTTGTTACATATGTCAACGCATATGTATTTAAATTTGAGTGTTGTATTAAACGGAAAGGGGGGCGGGCCAGGGCCTAGCCCCGACCCGTGGTCTCATTACATATGACCATATTGTATATAGGTGCGGTGGTAATGGTTGGCGCATGTGGGTTGTAACACATAGCCCACGGTTTTCACACTATTGCATATGCCCACGACCGGAGTGGGAAGTTACACGGTTTTAAAACGATGTTAACCACCTTTTGCCAAGCATGCAGTCATATGCGCCATACGCCCAGGTGCCGAGGCGGTTAGGGGCTGGTGCGCCCTTAACCGTTCTACGGTTTGTACTGTTGGCATGGTTGCGCCCGGTGTTGGGTTTTTGCACTTAAATGAGCGTGTGAGCCAGGTTCAATGAAAGGGGGTGCGTTTTGTAGATGCAGAGACAACAAGCTTGAAGAGGGAGACTTCTAGGAGGCCTAACTTCTTCGTTTTTCGACCGAATGAGGTGTCGAAAGAGCCCAAACAGGGGTTTTGGGACGCTGGGAAGCCATTGGAGCAGTCAGTTTGTCAGTTTGAGCATTGTAAGTCATTTTTTTGAGCAATTTTTGAGAAATTAATAATAATGATCCATTGGAAGTTGGACCAGGAGATGTAGCCCATAAGAGGGGTGAACTCCTTTATCAATTGTTGTTCTTATGTGTTTATGTTCATTGATTATGCTTCTATATATGTATAATTTGCATAAGTAATCCTTTAATTTATGTGTTTCAAACTGATCCTTTTGCTTTAAACACATAACATTCACTTGCAATAAGTTTCAAGTTTTTCAAGTCTTCTTCATTTTTAGATCAAGTTGGTATCAGAGCACTGGTTTTGAAGACTTGATTGTTTGCAAGTTTTGTTTCTGATGCTCACAAGGTTGAAAATCACAAGAGGAGAAGGTCAACTTGTGGAGCCAAGTTCTTATCTGACAAGGAGGAAGCAGATTCATTCACCGCAAGTTGCAGAGAGACATTCACCAAGCATGGCTCGTGCAGAAAGTCATGAACGTGTTCCGGCTGAAGAAGAAGATCTCAGACAGGCTTTCATAGAGTTGAGAGATATGATGAAGATCTTGATGGAACGGAACATAATGTCGCAGGGTGAAGGCTCCAACCATTCAATGCATAAGGGAGGCGGTGGTGACAAAACTCCAGGCGGAAATGGAGGGAATGGTGCTTCTCCACCACCCTCTCCTCCTCCATAATCATCTTCTTCTTCTTCTTCTTCTACCAGTTCGAAACATATTCCGAATGGGAATGGTAAAACTCCTTCGCAAATTCCTTCATTAAATCTTGATATAAAATTTGAATTGCCAGTTTATAATGGAGAAGTTAATGCTGAAAAGTTAGATAACTGGATACGTCAAATTGAAGTATATTCTAGAATACAAAAGATTCAAGATGATGAAACCAAAA
>ML779122.1:1217116-1245895 GCA_009831015.1 Picea engelmannii | reverse complement strand
AGAAAACAAAACAGAATACAATCTATCTAACAACTGAAAGCAAATAACAATAAAAACATCAAACGTAAGACAAGGGAGTCATTAATGGTTTCAAGGCTTGATCTATTAGCGAAACCAGAGCACACGCTAAAGACAGAGATAGGTGTTCCCTCTCCCTCCAGCGGAAGGTCCTTCGGGGCCCTCAACAAAATGCTTTCCTTACAAAATGAACAGAACAGAAATTAGTGGTGAGAGAACTCTGGATTACACAGCTGATGGACTGGTTGTCAAAGGCTAGGCTCTGAATCATCTGGACAACGTAACTCTGCTTTGAATTCTCTGCTAAAACAATGAGTCTCCACGGTTGTTTATAGCATTTTCCAGGAGATCACGTAACCAACTTCCGGTGTAAACACGGACCTGTTTAGGGTTCACTTAAGCCATTAATTCGTCGAATTTGCAGAGCCGACCCTGATCTGAAGGTCAAATCATCTTGGGGGCCGGTCCATTGGCGGTCGGGAGGCTGACTTAAGCAATTAATGCACCGTATTAGCATATGCACGGCTTTTTATGTTGACAGGCGTGCGTCGGGGCGCGCATGCGCCAAAAACACATTTTTGTCCCGCGCATATGCGCGCGCACCAAGCTGTTGTAAAGTGCCCTTCAATTTTTGGTTACTTTGTATAGTTTTTGACCCTTCTGGAATGCTGTGAACTTAATTCAGTGCCATGAATGACTTCATTGCTGTTTTGATGATGTGGAGTTCTTGTCGCCATGTGCAGACGAAATTTCAGTGATAACACCACCTTTTGCCAAGCATGCGGTCATATGCGCCATACGCCCAGGTGCCGAGGCGGTTAGGGGCTGGTGCACCTTTAACCATTCTACGGTTTTCACCGTTGGCGTGGTTGCACCCGGTGCTGGGTTTTTGCGCTTAAATGAGCATGTGAGCCAGGTTCAATGAAAGGGGGTGCGTTTTGTAGATGCAGAGACAACAAGCTTGAAGAGGGAGACTTCCAGGAGGCCTAACTTCTTCGTTTTTCGACCGATTGAGGTGCCGAAAGAGCCCAGACAGGGGTTTTGGGACGTTGGGAAGCCATTGGAGCAGTCGGTTTGTCAGTTTGAGAATTGTAAGACATGTTTTTGAGAACTTTTTGAGAAATTAATAATAATGATCCATTGGAAGTTGGAGCAGGAGATGTAGCCCATAAGAGGGGTGAACTCCTTTATTAATTGTTGTGCTTATGTGTTTATGTTCATTGATTATGCTGCTGTCTATGTATAATTTGCATAAGTAATCCTTTAATTTATGTGTTGCAAACTGATCCTTTTGCTTTAAACACATAACATTCACTTGCAATAAGTTTCAAGTTTTTCAAGTCTTCTTCATTTTTAGATCAAAGCATGATGAGGAAGCCCAATCATGGGATCAACTACTGGGTTGGCTTCATTGGCACTTTTTCATTACCTGATTGAAGCAGTGACTGTTAGCAAAGTAGGGTAGGTAGGAATGCGCCAATAAGCTCAACATGATGAGCACTTTTTTTTGATCCCTTCATAGTTTTGTTTTCAGTTTACAGTCTGGGGGCAGCCCAATGATCAGTTGGTCGGCAAAATTTAGAGTTCAACGGTTCTAGACATCTCCTTTGGAGCTATCTTCCCCAGGTGGAGCCTATGTTAGAACCCTATATAATAGGGGAATCAGTTTTCTGACTAATATGTATCTATTTCAGGCATTATGTGTTTTGCTCACGACGCATGGTGAAGGCGACAAAAAGTGCTCGACACTGTCCAAGCATAAAATGAGTACCTGCGCACGAGCTTCAAAGCGAGTTCCGATGCATTTTTAGCTAAAAATTGTGAAGTGTTTTGAAATGGAAAAATTTGACTCTTGGGGGTAAATGCAAACTTGGGTTTATTATCCTAATTTGGGTTTTTATAATCTATGTTTGGTGAATTTAGCAAAAAATTGGCCCCTTGGCCTTTTCCTTTATGCAGAGTTTTATGAAAAATTGACAAATATTTTTCCAAAAAATAATATTTTCCTAGGGACAACCTCCGAATGCTCGACACCAATGATAAGCGTCATTTCATGCACCAACAACAAACACACAAGCCAGCACCAACACCAAACTCCAAAGCCCAAGCCTCGGGCTCACTTCATCGAGACAACATGTGACTGTTGGCTCATATAAAAGCCACATGTTCAAGTTACCACATGCATGTGGGATTAACTCCCAAAACTTCAAAAATAAAAAACACAGAGTATGTGATGAGAACACCCAGGTACCAGCAGAGGAAAGTGCCAACTTCCAAGTTTAGCAGGTGTATCGTGTCAAAGTATTGGATAAATATTTGAAGTGCTCAAAAGTTCGAAGGTTATACCAACGCTCTGTCCAAATGTTGATGAATGGATAGACAGAGCACATTTCATGTGAAAGGATACGATAGTGGCAGATGTGACACAACTTCTCATCAATTATTTTATCCTCAGAAACCTTTGTTTAAGACTATGTCATCTGAATGCCTCAATAAGGTGCAATTCTATAATGGTCAAAATGCAGTAGTTGTTGTCAATGTTCACTATGGATATAACCTGGAAGACTCTTTGGTCACTAACCATGCTTCAATAGACCGTGGACTGTTCCGATCAATGCATTTTCATAGTTTCATATCTGAGACAGAACACGATGAAAATCGTTTTAAAAAATGCTTCTTCTTCAAGACTAGAAGTAGATTTTGGGAAGCCTCTAGCAGAAAATTTGAAAGTAGATAATATTCATACAGATGGACTTCCGGACATTGACTCATATTTATTTAGTGGTGATATTTTGATTGGGAAGGTGGGTTCACATCCGTCTGATGCAAATATCAGACTTAAGTTAAAGCACATCGAAAAGGGAAGGGTTGATCAGGTTGTTCTGGCAACTAATGATGTTGGGACAAAAATTGCCAGGGTAAGATTCAGAGAGGTAATATCTCCGTCTCTTGGAGATAAATTTTTGAGCATGCATGGCCAGAAAGGAGTTGTGGGTTTTATAGAAGAACAGGAAAATATGTCTTTCACAAAAGAAGGGGTTATTCCTGATATAATCATCAATCTACATGCCATTTCCTTCCAGACAAACACAGGGCCAACATTTTTAATGCGCACTTGGAAAATCAATTTCCGCCCATGGCCTTGTTGGCGACACTACACTTTTCAGACCTATCACTGTTGAGTATATCACTGAACAACTTAAAATTTGTGGCTACCAACAATAGGGAAAAGAGAAGATGTATAACGGGCGGACCGTTGGTAAAATGTAAACAAGGATATTCATTGGTCCAAAATGGTATTGGTGGCCTCTCTGCGGCATTTGATTTTATAACAAAGGGCATTCTTCAAGAAGCAGTCAAAGGAGAGTGGTGGCGTTTACGTGATCGCAAAGCAAATCCCTTTGGAGTGCTTGGCTGGTGGCCATCAAGGGCTGTAACTTTTATTGAAAACCATGACACTGGGTCAACACAGGCTCATTGGCCTTTTCCAAGTGATCATATTATGGAGTATCGAAGGACCGTCTTTGCCTTTTATTGACCAGGACTGCAACATTTCATGTCTTCGTGCAAGTTTCTATCTCAAAAGGAAGAATTTCGGTTAATTATCAGGATTGCTAATTTGTCAACAACCACTCATCTTGTCAGAGACCCTTTAGCTATGGGACCACATTGCATCCAACATAAATCTATACATGGCATCTTTAGAATCATCATAACCAGTTGATGTAAATGAGCAAGCAAAATTTAGTTCTGAGGAGCGAGTGAAATGGAGCTCTGAGAAACAGACTAAAATGAATGTTGATGCAGAAACAAAGTCTAAAGGTGACAATGGAGCATCAGTTTCAGTTTTGACTCACTCAAAGGACAATGAACGACCTATTAAGTCCCATGAAACTCGGAGAAGAAGGGATTGGAACCCTTCTGATCATAAATCATTAAGAGAAGCAAAGGAAACACCAAGACAACAAACTAAGTATGACAGAAGAGCTGACTCTAGAGCAGTTCAAAATTCTCAGTTTAAAGGCAAATCAGTGTCAAAGAGACCGCATAGTTCATTTGGAAAATTATTTTATAATTTGTTTTCTAGTTGAAGATAGCCATAGACAGAAAATAGTAGATTGGATTCATACTATCAGCGGATCATACATATGGCAAACAGGGAGTTCATTTACAGAGAACGCCTGGGAGTTAGATCACAAGTTGCATAGTTTTCCTGTATTTTAGGCAGTAGTTGGAGCATCGATTCTCCAGCTGCTAGGAAATCCTAACAACCTTCATCAAATTCGGGACAACCAAAGAAAACAGTTACCAAATTTAGTTTCCATTTAATTTTCTGTTGGTTTGTTTTTGGAGACAATTTACAGATGTCAATATTTGTAACTGCTTTTCTATTTTGAGAAAGAAGAGGTAAAGTGCGAGTCTGGGGGGAAGATTGAGAGATTTTATTATTTATGCAGATGTAAACGACAGAACAGAGGTTCAACTGGGCTGAGAGGAGAGGGTTTCGACCTGTGTGAAGTTTTCCTTTGTTTGACCTGTGAGGTGTTTTATTGTGTTGGACTGTGGACTGTGCTTGGCTAGAAAACATTTTTGTAATCTTCAAATGATCTATCAGAAATGAGCATGTTGTTCACAGGATTCCTGTGTGGAGATGTTGGTGGTGTTTCTTGTCTTTGTTAAGTTTTTCCTGTTATCATTTCGTTTGTTTTCAATTTCTTATTATCAGAGGAAGAGTAATAGAGCAGAATTTATTAGCAAATACTCTGCATCTGATCTTGTGATAATCTTTATGTTTTCTTCTGAAAGCCCAGTTTAGGAATTCTTAGTTGCTCCTTTTCTTGACTTTTTCCTCCCCTTTTTCTTCCTCAAATCGACACCATCAAAACTTAATTCGATCCAACATTGTCGCTACCTTGCCTTGTGAAAGAGTTTTGTTTAGATCTGAGAGAGAATCATATATTTAAGCGTAGACCCCATTTTCCCAATGGCCCTCCTTACTGTCCCAAACTAACCATTTGAAAAATTAAAAACCCCATACTTTCATATCTAGCCTAAAATCCATCCCATACAAACCAAGTTAAATCGAAAAGAGAGATCCCTCTCTGAGTCTTGGAGGGTTATATCCAAGACTCGAAGTGGTTCGAGGTTACCTCTGTGATTGCCTCCACAGCCTTAAGCAAATTACAGAGCGCTAAAATTTTTGGCGACTCCACTGGGGACTTCTCCAGAGGTGCACTTCAAGTTTAGATTTGACTTCTGATGGTGGACATAAGCCAAACATAGGAAGGTTGTACCATTCACCTGGCGACTCCATTGTTCAAGATCCCGAGCTTCAAATATCACAAGCGACTTCACTGCTGAAGAATCCAGATTTCAAAGCCTTGATGATGCTTCAAGATGACAGGGTATGTGGAAAATCCTATATATTTTGAAGCTATAAAAGAATTCAGGGATGAGTTAGTAGATTTTCCAATTGATGAAGTTTCGTTAACAGTCGTGTTTCATTGTTGGAAATCGAAATTTGTTTCTCATGAAATTAAAATTTGTGTTCTCGAGCTATTTGCTGAAAGACTTGAAAAGGATATTGAGCTTTTGAATACTCAGATTTAGTCTTATAGTTTCCAACATCCAAAACAATTTTATGAGAATCTTACGCCTCCAAAACAAAAAGATATTGTATCATCTTTCGATTTTCTGATTGATGAATATTTTGTTTGCAAGCATAAGTTTGAAATTGAACAGTTGCAATAATGGTCTAATATTGAAGACACGAATGGGAAACTTATCCATGTTAAAATGCTAAAGGAATACCCGGAGAATCAACAAATAGATCATATATTTATTGACCCGGTTGCAAATTATATGGAGATCCTTTTCAGTATAACTGTTCAATCATGCTTTTTCTGCAAGGACCCGAGCCATCACCAGTTGCCATTACATATTTTAGTTTTGATTTTCATCAAGCATGATGAGGAAGCCCAATCATGGGATCAACTGTTGGGTTGGCTTCATTGGCACTTTTTCATTACCCGATTGAAGCAGTGACTGTTAGCAAAGTAGGGTAGGTAGGAATGCACCAATAAGCTCAACATGATGAGCACTTTTTCTTTATCCCTTCATAGTTTTATTTTCAATTTACAGTCTGGGGGCAACCCAATGATCATCTGGTCGACGAAATTCAGAGTTCAGTGGTTCTAGACATCTCCTTCGGAGCTATCTTCCCTAGATGGAGCCTATGTTAGAACCCTATATAATAGGGGAATCAATTTTCTGACTAATATGTATCTATTTCAGGCATTATTTGTTTTGCTCACGACACATGGTGAAGGCGGCAAAAAGCGCTCGACACTGTCCAAGCATAAAATGAGTACCTGCGCGCGAGCTTCAAAGAGAGTTCCGATGCATTTTTAGCAAAACATTGTGAAGTGTTTTGAAATGGAAAAATTTGACTCTTGGGGGTAAATGAAAAGTTGGGTTTATTAGCCTAATTTGGGTTTTTATAATCTATGTTTGGTGAATTTAGCAAAAAATTGCCCCCTCGGCCTTTGCCTTTATGCAGAGTTTTATGAAAAATTGACAAATATTTTTCCAAAAAATAATATTGACCTAGGGCCAACCTCTGAATGCTCAACACCAAGGATAAGCGTCATTTCATGCACCAACAACAAACACACAAGCCAGCGCCAACACCAAACTCCAAATCCCAAGCCTCAACCTCACTTCATCGAGACAACATGTGACTGTTGGCTCATATAAAAGCCACATGTTCAAGTTACCTCATGCAAGTGGGATTAACTCCCAAAACTTCAAAAATAAAAAACACAGAGTATGCGATGAGAACACCCAGGTACCAACAGAGGAAAGTGCCAACTGTCGGGTTTAGTAGGTGTATCGTGTCAAAGTATTGGATAAATATTTGAAGTGCTCAAAAGTTCGAAGGTTATACCAACGCTCTGTCCAAATGTTGATGAATGGATAGACAGAGCACATTTCATGTGAAAGGATATGATAGTGGTAGATGTGACACAACTTCTCATCAGTTATTTTATCCTCAGAAACCTTTGTTTAAGACTATGTCATATGAATGCCTCAATAAGGTGAAATTCTATAATGGTCAAAATGCAGTAGTTGATGTCAATGTTCACTATGGATATAACCTGGAAGACTCTTTGGTCACTAACCATGCTTCAATAGACCATGGACTGTTCCGATCAATGCATTTTCATAGTTTCGTATCTGAGACAGAACACGATGAAAATCGTTTTAAACAATGCTTCTTCTTCAAGACTAGAAGTAGATTTTTGGAAGCCTCTAGCAGAAAATTTGAAGGTAGATAAGATTCATACAGATGGACTTCCGGACATTGACTCAAATTTCTTCAGTGGTGATATTTTGATTGGGAAGGTGGTTTCACAACCGTCTGATGTAAATCTCAGCCTTAAGTTAAAGAACACTGAAAAGGGAAGGGTTGATCAGGTTGTTCTGGCAACTAATGATGATGGGAGAAAAATTTCCAGGGTAAGATTCAAAGAGGTAATATCTTCGTCTCTTGGAGATAAATTTTCTAGCATGCATGGACAGAAAGGAGTTGTGGGTTTTGTAGAAGAACAGGAAAATATGTCTTTCACAAAAGAAGGGGTTATTCCTGATATAATCATCAATCTGCATGTCATTTCCTTCCAGACAAACACCGGGCCAACTTTTTGAATGCGCACTTGGAAAAGCAATTGCTTCCCATGGCCTTGTTGGCGATGCTACACTTTTCAGACCTATCATTGTTGAGTATATCACTGAACAACTTAAAAGTTGTGGCTACCAACAATGGGGAAAAGAGAAGATGTATAACGGGCGGTCCGGTGGTAAAATGTAAACAAGGATATTCATTGGTCCAAAATGGTACTGGTGGCCTCTTTGCGGCATTTGATTTTACAACAAAGGGAATTCTTTAGGAAGCAGTCAAAGGAGAGTGGTGGCGTTTAAGTGATCACAAAGAAAATCCCTCTGGAGTGCTTGGTTGGTGGCCATCAAGGGCTGTAACTTTTATTGAAAACCATGAAACTGGGTCAACACAGGCTCATTGGCCTTTTCCAAGTGATCATATTATGGAGTATCGAAGGACTGTCTTTGCCTTTTATTGACCAGGACTGCAACATTTCATGTCTTCGTGTAAGTTTCTATCTCAAAAGGCAGAATTTCGGTTAATTATCAGGATTGCTAATTTGTCAACAACCACTCATCTTGTCAGAGACCCTTTAGCTATGGGACCACATTGCATCCAACATAAATCTGTACATGGCATCTTCAGAATCATCAGAACCAGTTGATGTAAATGAGAAAGCAAAAGTTAGTTCTGAGGAGCGAGTGAAAAGGAGCTCTGAAAAACAGACTAAAAGGAATGTTGATGCAGAAACAAAGTCTAAAGGTGACAATGGAGCATCAGTTTCAGTTTTGACTCACTCAAAGGCCAATGAACGACCTATTAAGTCCCATGAAACTCGGAGAAGAAGGGATTGGAACCCTTCTTATCATAAAGCATTAAGAGAAGCAAAGGAAACACCAAGACAACAAACTAAGTATGACAGAAGAGCCGACTCTAGAGCAGTTCAAAATTCTCAGTTTAAAGGCAAATCAATGTCAAAGAGACCGCATAGTTCATTTGGAAACTTATTTTATAATTTATTTTCTAGTTGAAGATAACCATAGACAGAAAATAGTAGACTGGATTCATACTATCAGCAACTCATACATATGGCAAATAGGGAGTTCATTTACAGAGAACACCTGGCAGTTAGATCACAAGTGGCATAGTTTTCCTCTATTTTAGGCAGTAGTTGGAGCATCGATTCTCTAGCTACTAGAAAATCCTAACAACCTTCAACAAATTCAGGACAACCAAAGAAAACAGTTACCAAATTTAGTTTCCATTTAATTTTTTGTTGGTTTTTTTTTGGAGACAATTTACAGATGTCAATCTTTGTAACTGCTTTTCTATTTTGAGAAAGCATAGGTAAAGTGCGAGTCTGGGAGGAAGACTGAGAGATTTTATTATTTATGCAGATATAAAATACTGAACAGAGGTTCGACTGGGCTGAGAGGAGAGGGTTTCGACCTGTGTGAAGTTTCCCTTTGTTCGACATGTGAGGTGTTTTATTGTGCTGGACTGTGAGCTGTTCTTGGCCAGAAAACCTTTTTGTAATCTTCAAATGATCTATCAGAAATGAGAATGTTTTTCACAGGATTCCTGTGTGGAGATGTTGGTGGTGTTTCTTGTCTTTGTTAGGTTTTTCCTGTTATCATTTCGTTTGTTTTCAATTTCTTATTATCAGAAGAAGAGTAATAGAGCAGAATTTATTAGCAAATACTCTGCATCTGATCTTGTGATAATCTTTATGTTTTCTTCTGAAAGCCTAGTCTAGGAATTCTTAGCTGCTCCTTTGCTTGGCTTTTTCCTCCCATTTTTCTTCCTCAAATCGACACCATCAAAACTTAATTCGATCCAACATTGCTGCTACCTTGCCCTGTGAAAGAGTTTTGTTTAGATCTGAGAGAGAATCACATATTTAAGCATAGACCCCATTTTCCTAATGGCCCTCCTTACTATCCCAAACTAACCATTTGAAAAATAAAAAACCCCATACTTTCATAGCTAGCCTAAAATCCATCCCATACAAACCAAGTTAAATCGAAAAGAGAGATCCCTTTATGAGTCTTGGTGGGCTAGATCCAAGACTCAAAGTGGTTCGAGGTTACCTCTGTGATTGCCTTTGCAGCCTTAGGCAAATTACAGAGTGCTAACATAATGAATTAGGATATGAAACTTGTATCCATTCTTCTTCGATATATTCTATAAAATTCCTCCAAGTTTCTCTCCTTTAATCATCCACAAAAAAGATTATATAAAAAATCGCAAGATGATTCGTTTTGAAGAATAATATCCTAGTTTTAAAAACCTCAACTTCCACTGAGTATAACTCCAAACCTGTAATGAGTCAAGACCTTAAATTCATACCCAAGATTCTTCGATATATATTCTGAACCACCTCCAATTTTATCTATATTAATCATTCTATAAAAAATGTTATATCTAAAATGCCAAGATGTGATTCAAAGAAAACCCTAGAACAAATCACCACAAGACTTCATTTTCCCTTGGAATTCCGCCCTTCTTCCCTTCACCTTCCCTTCGAAATTCACTCCTCTAGGCTGAAATTCACTCCTCTTTATTGCCTAGGTCGAATTGGTGTGATCCAAATTCCAAATGAGGCTCCTCTTATTTATATGAGTCTTCTCCACATGAGGGGGTACGACCAAGGGTCACAAATTTTAGGTGACACCTCTTCCTTAAGGATGGACGACCTTAGGGGCTTATTTACTTAAATTTAGGGGCTTCTTCTCTTGGTGTAATACCCAAAGGTTGAGCCCCTATGAATTGTAATTATGTTTATAGGTTGGTGAGCGAAGTGTTTATAAGATTGGAGGATTATGTATTATTGGGCTGGAGAGCCTAGATGTTAAGGCCAATGAGCCTATTTTTGTATATGTAGTTATGCATATCATTAATACAAATACATCGTTGCATGTAGACTAACCACAAAGAAAGAGTTATGGGGGACCAATATCCATTAGGTGGGTAAGGGAAGGGGGCTATGGGACTGAGGAAAAAGGGTTAATCTTAAGAGATTAAACCCAAGAGAATAATATATATTTATTTTCTAAAGGTTGTGATGAAGATATTAATTTATCCTAAGTTTTCTTGGAAAGGGAATGAATCCCATGTGGAGGGACTTGTACTCTAGGAGATCCATGTGTCAATCTATACGCATGCAGTTTTATGTGGGGAAATCATCCATTATGGGGGTTCTCTCAACCATTCTTGTCATTCTCCCAATGAACTCACGCACCACTCATTATCTCCATCATTGAACTCCTCCATCATTGAACTTTGTAACTTCCATGCACCTATACTTGATGGAGCCCATACCATGCCTTAATGTTTTTTGTTGCTATCATCATCTGTGCTATACCCGATTTATATTTCTTCCATCACCCTTACCCATTTGACTTAGGAGTTGGACATAAGAAGTAGGTTTTTAGGACTGTGGGTTTGAAGAGGCAGGTTGTCAGGCTTGTGGATTGAAGAAGCAGGTTGTCATGCCTGTGAGAAAATATCTCCAGGTGAGAGAGGTTGCTGGGAAAGTGAATTCTCCTGGAAGGAGCCCAACAAATTCTACAGATCTATGATAATTCCTATCCGGCATGTTGTTTAAGCCCTGGAAGGAAAGTGGAGCAACCGATAGACTGTTGAAAAATGAAGGTGTATACTTCCCTAGGTGGGATAGGCATGTGGGTAATGAGATGTTGTGAGTTGTGGGCATAAGTTGGCTCATGGGAGGGAATCCTTCTTGTTGTACTTTGTGACTTCCTGTAGTCTCAACCTATCTTAGGAATCCCTTTCCCTAATGGAGTTTAGTCCCATCTCAAGGGTGACCCACTCCGAAGAGTGATTAGCAGCGTGGTCTAATTATGGGAGGTTTGTGGAAGGTCTACACATAGTTGGTGGTCTTCTCATAAAAATATAAGTATCATTTCTAGGTTAATTTTTATGATGTGTATATTGTACATGTATTAATATTTATAAGAATTGCATGTGTTGGCTTCATGTATGTTTTACTGTTAATTCTGAAAGGATATGTGTTGTATCAAAATGTTTATATCTATTTAAATCTGCATTATAAATGTATGTTAACAACAAGTAGATGTTGTTTTTTTAATTTATTAAGTCTGATATTTTTCACAAAAATGAAAGAAAGTGGTTCTATGAGGTAGCAAGGCCCGACCTGGGTGGTTGGGGGTGTTACAAATTGGTATCAGAGCCCATGGTTTCAACACTGAACCTGGATGGGCCACAAATGTGGAATTTGGAGTCAAAATTCCATAGGGATTTGATGTACAGAGTGCCAAAGGGGTGTTGAGAGAATTCTTGGGTGGTAATGGAAAGATCAGAAGGAGTGGTAGATAAATTATCATATTAATCGTGGTTGATGACCATGATAATGAATTTGATCCATGGTATCTGTGTGGGGTGAGGCAGACCCTTCCTAGTCATCAGATCTAGAAAATGATGCACGACAGTTAACCTCCAAGTCCTTCGGACTTCGTGACTTCGACAAAGTTTATGCTCTATTGAGAAAAGGATTCGAAGCCCGAAGTTCTAAAGTCCTGGATTGATTTACAACCATAAATCATCCAGGGGTAGGAGATCCATTGGATTTCCCAAGAGGTTCGACAGTTCATATTTCAGGGAAATTGGTTGAAGTGTGCGCAGAATGGACTTCCTCCTGAAGTCCCGAAGTCCCAAACTCTGGAGTTAATATGGATCATTCTTGTTTGAGGACATGTGTCCATAGATCAGCCTATTTAGGAATTCATCATCTGGAGGAATTGAGTGATGTATATATTAAATCTCTCGAAGTCCCAAACTCCGGAGTAAATCCAGATAGTTCATTGTCAAAGACGTGTGTCTGCAAATAAAGCAAAGTTCAAAATTTCGGCAGTCTGTGGGTTGTGTGGTGTTCAATAGAAAAATCCTTTGAAAAACGAAGCTTCGAAGTCCCAGATATCTTAAGTTTTGGAGCATTGGAGAGACGTGGACTTGTTCAGAAGTTCGACATTCAGGAGCTATAAGGTGGGCTGGAGTGGAATCTCCCGAAGCCCAAAGTGTCGAAGTCTTGAATCATTGGATATGATGTGGCATGATGACATCACCAGGGGTGACGTGTACCTACCCTAAGCCTTCCACATGTCACATTTTTTTGTACCATTTACAATCCCTTATTACCATTTGGGACCTGACACATGTCGCCTGTCGGTGGGGCCACATGTCACTACATTATTTGACTTTTGAGAAAAAGAGATCATCAAGTTCGTCAATTCAACATTCATAAGGAATGAAGTGTGATGAAGGTGAACATCCTGAAGCTCTGAAGAGTATATTAAATCCTCACCGTTTATCGAGAGAGGACACACGATAGTAGATCCCGTAGTTTGGACACTTGGCACTGTTGATTAAGGTTGGTTGTCATTGATGTCAACCCTTGAAGAAAGCCCCATAGCACAAAGGTTGGGTAATGGACCCAATATTGTTTGATGTATAGATGACTCATTATTGTCTTATCATGGTTGATAATAAGTAGAAATGGATGAACTCCAAAGTGCTCCCCTTATGGTGAAACCCCTCAAGGGAAGACGCTTTACGGATTGTGTTATCCTAGAAGTATGGTTAGAGAACCCATGATTATTTGTGGAATAATGAGATAAACATTAGTGAATTTTTCAGTGAAACTATCCTATATGGATATTTCTTGTCATTCCATTTCCGGTGGTATGTGGAACATCACATAACTCCTCATGGTTAGAGAGTTATGGCCATGAGAAGTTGGAGAACCCAAGTTTGGGTAATGGACCCAAGTTTGCTTGATGGATAACGGTATGAATTTTGATATATTTTCAGGTAATACTATTCTATATGGATATTACATGTCATTCCATTTCTTGTGGTATGTGGAACGTCACATAACTCCTCACGGTTTGAGATTTATGGCCTTACGAAGTTGGAGGACCCTCATATGTGATCTAGAAGCCCCAAAAGGTCAAAGTAGTCAAAGTGGTTTAAGAGTTTTTAAAGGTAAATAATAAAGTGAAGTGATGCATGCACTATAATTCAAAGTGAATACAAAATCAATTATTTAAGTAATAAATTTAATGGAGAAATTAGAAGTGGGTTAACCCTAAAGTAAGGAAAGTGGGCAAAGTGACCTAGAAGATGTTTTTAAGGAAGCTACTTGGAGAGTATAAATAAGAGGAAAGGCTCTCTTATTTAAATAACACTTGATAATATTGAATACTTATAGGTGTCTAAGGTAACCAAAGGATATCTAAGCCGAATTTCTGAGGAAAGTGAAGAAAAGAAGGCTGGAATTCAAGGGAGGATAAATTATTTTGATGATGCTTTCTAAGGTATCTTTTTTTTCAGGTCATCTCACCATTTTCACAATAAATTTGTTTATAGAATGCTTCAGACCTTGAAATTTATATGACATTGATGAAACATATCCAAGTATCTATGGTAAAATATTCATCTTGTGGGTCGTTGTATGTTTGGAGTTACACTCTGTGGAAAATAGGGATTGTGGCTAGTCCCGAAACTAGTCAAAAACAGGTGTTTCGGGTACAAACGTAATAACTTATTCATAACAAATCCAAATTCAATGAGACAAAAAATTTTAGTTAGAGTACAGTCTGTAGTATGTTGTGTAACAGTTTCAAATTGATTCGACAAATATTTTATGTGGGGCATGCTCTACAAGGTCTCTCTCTAGAATAAGCCAGAATTCAGCAAGGTATGCCATTTTTGCTATAACTCCTTTTATAAGAAGTTCCAAGTAGTGACACCTGGACGAATTTCATAAAACAAAATGAAAACCATTGTGTATCAATTTCAGATATTTATTGATTATAGGTACAAAGTTATCATAATTTCAAGTTAGGGTTGTTGACTAATCCAAAAACTAGTCATGTGAGAAGTTTGATGAAGATGATAGTCTCTTGTTGTCAAAGTTAAGGAAGGCTTGTAGGTATGTGATCATATACACTAGGTCTATTACATATTTACAAATCATATTTGGATGATGAAATTGACGAGGGCTTTTGGTTAAGGTACATGTTGGGTACATGGTTTAGACAAACAGTTGATCAGTTGGAACATACATGAGGTGTATAGTTGATGATGTTGGTACAAGCTGATTATAGGTTGTTGGGTACAGGTTGATGCATGTTTGATGCACTTGTTTATGGTACAGGTTGAGGTACAGGTTGATGCATGGTTCAGGTTTATTGGTACAGGTTTACAGTGGTATATCTCATAGTGATAGTGTGACAATGGTTTCATCATTCTACTTCTACTTCAGTTTGGTTGGACGAAGCAAGGATAGGTGGTTGTATCCGCCTTCCGATTGTAGCTGGAGAACATAGGGGCTTGTAGCCTCCTTTTGGTTGTAGCCATAGAATTGGGGAGTTGGAGCTTCCCTCAGGTTATAGCCTGAGAAACTAGGGGGTTGGATCCTCCTTCTAGTTGCAGCTGGAAAACAAAGGAAGTTGGTGCTTCCAATGAAAGTAATTCTTCAAGACATATAAGAAAAACAATTCTTTGGTTTTCTCTCACTTTGGGTTTCCACGTAAAACACTGGTGTACTGTGTATGTGTATGATTGTTCATTTGTTCATTTCTTATTTACTCTGCAGTTATTGGATGATAATGCTACATTGATATAACACTTGGATTATATGGTTAAAAAGGATTAAATTGCTCTATTACTGATTCGCCCCCCCTCTCGGTAATCCAACAGGAACTCCATAGGATTCAAGGAATAATCATTTGAGGTTGAGGAATTACAAAGGCTCAAAGGTCAGAGTCCATCTTGACTGTTGATCTCATAGGATACGTGGCAGCATATCCAACAATATGGAGACTTGGAACTACGAAAGGTTTGAGAATGTGGATAGTCTAGGACTCCCAAAGACCGAAGTCCCCAAGTTGATCATGGTTGTTGGTTAACGAGAGGGCATGTTTCATTGATTTATTGTATGGTGATCAACAACAAAAAAATTCTGAAGCCCGAAGTTACGAAGATCTAAAGCGTCGGAGCACCAAAGCTTCAAAGAAGCACCAGTTCAATAGTTCATTGGTCCAAAATTTGGGAGTTATAGAGTGTGCGGGAGTAGGATCTCCCGAAGCCCAAAATGTTGAAGTACTGGAGTAATGAATTGTGACATGGAATGATGAAGTCACCTGGGGTGATGTGGACCTCCTCTAAGCATGCCACATGTCATCTGGTTTTGTAATTTTGACAGGCCCTTTTGTACCAAGAGTTATCCGACATGTGTCACTCGACGGTGGGGCCACATGTCACCACCTTAATTGATGAGAGTTGTACTAAGTGGATCCCAGAAGGTTCATAAGTTCATAAATACCAGACCAATGAGGGGTGAGATTATGATTGTCAGAAATACCTGATCAACAATGTTATAATCGTGTCTGTCGGATCTACAAGGAATAGATCAACAAACTAGAACGATTGCAGAAGTCCAAAGGAAAATTAATGAGGGGGATATATCACATCCCGTAATCAAATAGGATCATAGATATCCATCGCGAGGAAGATCAATGGTGGACATTGATTTCCACTCCATCGTTGATATTACAATCCATAATGAATTTGTACACATGGATGCCAATTTGAATTACACTGCAGATCCATGTGGAAATATACCAAACAAATTTTCATGGCCATGAATAGGAAATACAAATTAGATACATGCCATAGGATGTCATAGTCAGGAACAAGGCTGAGTGAAAACTAGTCTCAAAATCAATCTGAAGATTTCTATATACAATGGAGTATAATCTAATCTCCCATGATCGTTTTATTCATATAGGTATTGATCCAATGAACGATAGCAACAACTCAAGAAAATTGCTACTATAAATTGTTGTCTTCAATTCTTCTACATGATCCGCCAAAGGTGAAATTCGACATCATGTGAATAGAGGAGTTGAGATCAAACACAATGAGACTTCATTTGATTACCGACCATTAATGTATATCATTAAAAAACATGAGACAACCTATCGATAATGAAATTAGGTATCAAGGCACCAAGTACATTCTTACAAGTGTGGATAAAGGTATTGAGGTCGAACACTTGAAGAATCCATCGATCATGATACATTGATGTATTCCCAACTGTGGATGGCGGGAGAACCTGCCACTGATGATTGAAATACTGTAGGTACTCATAGGACTCTAGGCCTTGTTTCCAGAATAGATGATATTAAGTCGATGGAAGGAGACCTATTGAAAGGATACCATTAAGGCATCTCTCATCACTAATCACGAGGTACAAAGCAATATCTTGATTATTTGGAGGAACTCAAGTGAATAGGATGTTCACAAACCAATGACCCTATGCGTCTCGCGCATGCACCATATGCAAGTAGTGAATGAAAGAGACCCTCTGAATATCATCCAATAAGGAAAACTATCGAAAAAGGTGAGGAAACCACCAATAAGGCTAATGGCATCCAAGACACTGCACAAATCTCAATGTGTGAATAGATTTCTTGCCGCCGAACACAAGGGAAACTCCCCAGTCATCGACCAATGAGGATATGTTGACTCTTGGGTTCAATTTTACCTACCCATATTGAAAGTGGGACCATGGTGCATGGTAGGACTATAAATTCATGTGATTTTGAGACATACTGAGGGTATGGCCGACATGAAAATTCAATAGTTTTGAGAAATGGATGACATAGGATTATAGACATCCTTTGAACAAGAGCATGATACTGGAAGAGTAACCAATCAGAGGACTAAAATCTAAGTAATGAGCTCAACTTCCTAAGGTCATGATAAATCCAAAATTTAGATGACAAGTGGACTCAAACATTTGTGCTTTGTTCAAAGGTGACGCGATTGTTGCCAATATGAGATAATATTCTTTTCCCTCATGTATTTTTTTTGTTTTTACATAAGAAAATGAATGTTATGATACAAGAGAGGAAACGAGTGTCGCGAGTAAGAAACTAGCTCCAAAAAATGGAACATACCTATGCTCAATCCAAGGAACTGCATGTGGGTAATGGACGCTCGGGGGAATGTTTCCTCTTAGGGTACATGATGTCAAGTTGCAAAGGATATAAACAAGGATTTTCTTGGATAGTGATGCAAATTGATAAGGTAATAGGCTTGTAACGTGAAATTGGGAACTGGAAATAGGATCAATACTGCAAGCAAGAGGATGAAATGCAATTACAACTTAACTCCAAAGAATGTCATTTTTCGTGAATTTACCCCCCTAGGCCCGACAACGTATAAAACAATACCGAGGAGAACTATTCTATCCAATGTTTACTAGAGTATTCCCTTTTCAAAATTAGTCTACTTGGTCCAAAAAAGGGTTAAACTTACACCAA
This sequence comes from Picea engelmannii, assembly GCA_009831015.1. NCBI lineage: Eukaryota > Viridiplantae > Streptophyta > Pinopsida > Pinales > Pinaceae > Picea > Picea engelmannii. The sequence continues at coordinate 1,227,844 of ML779122.1, read as the reverse complement.
ATAGACGTCCTTTCAATTCCATTTAACGAGCGCGAAAGAGACAAGTTCACTCAAAAAAAATTCTCTTTTTTTAGAGAGTCAGAAAAGAGCTTAACTAAAACTCAAGAATGTTGTTCTAAGAAACATATCACGGGGGAGGATAGGGATCTCGTGCATGACTTCTATCAAAATTCAACAACTCACATATAATTGGCACAAGCTTGGGAAAACCCAAAACTTTCCAAGCCAAGGATGATAAAATACTTGCAGATCATCCTTGTAGAGAGGGAAGCCAAGGCTCTATAAGATCATTCCAATTAAAGGAAACCATCCTAGGACTTGGAGGGAGTGTACTCGGAGAGAGTGGACTGCTCCCTTTTTCATAAGGTATAGTACTAGAAATGCTAAGGACATGGTCAAAATATGCATCACCCCCCAAAAGAAGAGTGGGATTGACCGAATATTGCCTTGGCAATGTCACTTCCTTAGACTTTTCACTCTCCAAGAGAAGAGTGGGATCGAATGAATATTGCATCATCATGAACAATTCTTCAACCGTTGGTTGAATAGGATGTGAGATAACATGGTCAAGATATGCATAAACCCCGAAAGTAAGAGTGGTGTTAGCCGAAGATTGCATCGGCATGACCATTGTATCAACTGAAGAAATATTATAATGATGGGAAACCAAAGATGACTCATAACCTGAAGAGTTATCAGATAAGGATTGTGCTTCTTATACCATGGAAGTATCAGGGCATAGATGAGTTAGGTGACCTCCTTTTCAAAGTATACAAAAGAACTTAGGCTTACATCATATACATCTAGGCTTCTCAATCATATTAATTCCCCCAACATGACTTGCAGTGGTTGGTGACATTCTCCCATCATGACTTGCAGATGCTAGTAGCATATATTCAACATGAATTGTAAAGGTTGTTGAAAAATACCTAGCATGACTAGAAGAAGTTAGTGATGAATCCCTGAAATGACTAGCATAGGTTGGTGATGTATGTGCAATGTGACTAGTAATGACTAGAGTTGTTCCCCCAGCATGACTTGAAGCGGATGTTTGCATGTATTCAACATGACTTGTAGAGGTTGTTGACCTATCTCCAATATGACTAGAAGAGGTTGGTGATATGATGCCAGTATGACTCGCAGTGACTGGACTTGTGGAATTTGAGACCAAGGTTCTAGGAAAGACTATTTTTGAGAAACTGCAAGCCAGGAAGGGTTCAGTTGTACACCATGGCCATGTCCGACAGGATAGTATCCTCCTCCAAACTAATTCATAAATGGTTGTAAGGAAATCGTCACAGAGGAATTCACTTGCAAAGAGAAAAAGACATGACAAGGGTTACTCAAGTGAGGATATATGTTTCCCCCAGATGAAGGAACTTCATGAAGGGGGTTTCCCATACTATAAAACTGACTCCCCCTGGATGAAACACTAGAGGAAATACGGAGGTCCACCATGGGAATTGTTTTTGTAGGAACTGACATAGAAGAAGAAGGATAGATGGATGGGATGTAATAAGTAGAATGATCGCCCATTTGAGCACCTGCTCCGTGAAAAGAGAAGCTAGGATTGGATCCATAGGAAGGAAGATTCCAACCTCCTACCATAAGATTTGGTTGAGCGATATGACTCCCACCAAATGAAAAGGGAGAATAAGGAGGCATCATCCCTCCAGACCCAAAACTAGGATTCACATAAGGCGATGAGATAAAGGATGGAAAGTGAGAATACATGTCTCGAATACCAAGAGAAAAATGATTAGAGGCCCAAGGTATTGGTTGAGTATCATGATTCGGCGTACCACTCAAAAATACAAAAGGATTTGTCCCCATGGAATGATAAAAGACCATGGGTTGGGTAGCACTAACTGAGGGAGTCATGGGGGCTCCACTGATCATAGAAATGAAAACTCATGATGTAATACAAAATCCTAAGGCCAACTAATAATTAGAGAGCACACCAAAGCGAAGAAAAAAGGCCAATGCACACAAACAAGATATAGTAGCCGAAAAGGGGCCTCTCTCACTATAGTAGGCATGCCTCGCCCAAGAGGGGCATGAGACTCCCTTCAAAAGATTAGAGGTATCAGAATCAATTATAAGGGCCCTCATGGGATTAACAGCACAGTCGGTCAGATCCACCCGGGGAGGTAATCCTCCATAAAGGTTGTGTGTTGTTTGACCCTTATTTGACTCAGAGTACCTACAGAATAACCCCTGCAAGTAACCTATGTGGCTACCTATGTCAAGCAACTAAATCCACCATGATATAACCAATGTGTAGGTTGTTATAGAAAGATTTTCCTCACCCTATGCAATCTTGCACAGAGGGCCTTTTTCCATTTCCCTATGCAGACTTGAAGTCCCTTTTTGCAAATCCCAGAGCTAAAAACATGATTTTTCCACATATATGCTCCTTATCTATATTACAACATGTGTATACGCAGGTTTCACCACTACATCTCGCGTACATCGGGATTTGTACCCAAAATTAAGAAATGGTGTCGGGTTTCCATGTCACATCACCAGATCTATGATCTTTGGCCTTCCATATACTGGAAATGTTTTGACTCGACCCTTCAGTTCCACTTGAGGGCTACAAATGGGCCAAATCTGAACTATGGAAAGAAGAGAAAGAATTTAGCTTTGAGAGAAAAGTTACTCTGTAGAAATTATTCACTTCACATTGAGTCTGCATCCCTTTGTCCTTTAAGTTTGAACACATTGTTCATCCCGCAAGCTCTTCCCTTATTGATTGAGAACCTCATTGTATGTCTTATATGAGCTTTCCTTTGGTGGAGGATTGAAGTGGTGGAGGCCCAGCTGGAAGGAACTTAATTTCTTTATTCCGAACAGTGCCGACACAAAAGTTTGTAACTCATTCACTTATGTTGATTGCATCTTAATAGAAATACTCTTTTCTCGTCCAATTAATATCTCACAAATATTTGAATTTTTATTACATGGGATTATTTTTTATGAATGTTGATATATTATTCTATCGTATGTGATAACATTATATATTATCATCATATCCTTGCGTTTCTTTGTTGTTGAAGACTAGTTAAAGGTGTATTGCTTTGGGTCAAGTGCTCAATGATGGACTTCATCAAATGTCTAGACGAGGTAGGCCTTTTATCTTGTCTTGATAGCATATTTGTTTATATAGCATACTTGAGATTAGAGTTAATTTCTATAGTCATTTTCATCTGTTGTGGTTACCCCTAGCCATAGAGATATTTTCCTTGTAACAGAATTCGCGACCATATTGGAGATTGAATCTTCTTTTTCATGGTTTGGAGTGTTTTTATCCTTAGATTTCTCTCGTTTTTATTGAGTTTCATGTTGTATGATTTCTTGACAGCCTCTATTCACTCTGAGTCTGAGTTTCTTAGCCTTCTCTTTATCCTGATTGTGTTTTGACACATATACACGGGTTTTTTCTTGACAATCGCATACACATGCATGTTGTACTTCTGCAAGCTACATACATATGCGCTTTTCCATTGAACAATCGTGTACATCAACCTTTGGTGTTGGTTGCTAGGTTTGATGGTTGTTGGGTAGTTTTTGATGATTTTGAGTCTTCTTAGACCTTTGTTGTGACTATTAAGTGTCTGTGGAATGACAAGAAACCTGTCTTTGGTTGAATTTTTGGGCAGTTCCTTTCTCATCATCTTTTTCATTTTGATTCCTTGCATCTTGGGCTGGGTGTTTTTCTCCTTGATATCCTATTTGGGTTGTCTCTGTCTATACACAGTAGAGTCTTTATATCGAGTTTTTGTTCAGTCCTTTCATTTTCATTCTCTTATATTGAAAATACAAAAATATTAGGCATTTTACATTGATTGGCATTTTTTTATCTTTTGAGTCTTTATCGTTAATCTTAGTGCATGTAAAGAAAAATTGCATTTTATTTAGAATTGCAGAATTGAATTGAGAATTTCATTTTGAAAAGCATATTAGTTATTGTAAATTGAATTTAGGACATTTTAATTGTATTCATATTCATTTATTTTACTTGTTGAGTCATAACATCACTAGTTTCACGACCACACCTTTTTGAGTAAGCAAGGTCATTAAAAGTAACGCTATAATTTAAAATTGATTAGTAACGATTTTATTTTTCTAAGGTGCACAAACTAGCCTAGGATTTAGAACCTTGGAATAAGATTTTGTGAGTAAACTACTCCAAGGCTATTAAATCAACATGTGTGTCTGACTAAGGGAGTGGAGAAATCCATTGTATAATCGGTAATATCAGAAGGCTCCACTTACACCGGCGTTAAGCATGAGTTCACATGAGGTTGGTTGAAGGGATATTCGCCCGATACCTTCTTAGCATCAGATATATTTCTGTGGATCTATTTTTATATGGGGATATTGCTAGTGCCCTTACCTTTATGAGAGGTGGTGCTTTCAAGGTTTCGAGGTTTTCTACCCTGCCCATACGGTGGACCTGACTTACGCATGTTCACCTGTGCATCGGTTATACTATGGTTTCTTAGTTGCTTGACGTAGGTACCATCTTGCACAGGTTATTCTACAGGTACCCTGGGTCAGATAAGGGTCAGACAACACACAATCTTTATGGAGGATTACCTCTCTGGGGGGATCTTACCGAATGGTTGTTAAGCCCACGAGGGCCCTTATAACTGATTTTGTTACCTTTGATCTTTAGCAGCAGAGTCTCAAGACCTTCTTGGGAGAGGCATACCTACTTCAAAGATGGATGTCTCTTTCCTCCACTTTATCCTGTTTGTTTGCATATTGGTCATTTGATTATTTTTAGCATGCTCTTTGATTACTAGTTGACCTTAGGATTTTTTTCTATATATCAAGTCTTGAATCTTCGTGGAGTCAGACCAGCTTCCCCGTGGGTCTCGCCGCTTGTTATAGTTTCCACCACATTTTGATGTTGAACAACTGAGAGGGGGGGTGAATCAGTTGTTACCGTGCTTAAACAATTATGCTTCTTTTAAAATATTTACAAGGCACTCAATGATGATCACAATAATACAGGGAAATGAACAATGGAACATTCAGCATCAGTTACATATATGAGAAACATAGAGACATATATTTCCCAAGGAAACCCATATAGGGTAAAAACCTCTTCTTCTTTATATGATAAGTATTATTTACATTCTTTACATTATCATACATTTGAGCACCAACTCATTGTGAGGCTACAACCTCTGTTTTGCAAGCTGCAACTTGCTGAGAGCACCAACTCTTTGTTTTTCTCTAGCACCCACTAGAAGGAAGCACCAACTCCCTGGTTTCTCTAGCACCAACTAGAAGGAAGCACCAAATCCTTGTGTCCAAGCCCCCACTTGAACCTTTGAGTACACCAGTCCTCCCTAGCACCTCCCAACCACCCTGTATTATGAATATGAAATACTGAAACCTATTACAGTGATATAGTGTTCAATAACAGCTTATCAGTCTCATCACTGTTCTGCAAGATTTTGCTACTCAGACTTCCTCACTGTCTTCCAGCATGCATCCGTTGCCCATTCTCCTCTTCTACTTTTTATGCTCTGTATACCATGTCCATTCACTGCACAGTTCTTCTTCTGTTCTTTTCAGCTACTGCACTCTGATCCTTCTTCATGCATGAATCACCTTCAGCAACAACATCCACAACAACTCTAGCAACAACAATAGCCCCATCTCTTCTTTGTTCTGTGTATTTATAGCTTTTGTGTGCCTTGTGCATGCAATGCGTGAAATACCTCTGCATACTCACATCACGCCAATATCCTCCACAACTCGAGTGCTCTGTCTGATCATCATCGTGACTCTTCAGCTTCTCTGGTCGTTTTTTCACTCGTTCAGCATCACTGTTTGTTATGCTGAGATTCCTCAGCCTCTCTGGCAGTTGAGACTCTTCGTCTTCTCTGTGATAGTCAAGATCACCTTCTTTGTTCCAGTTACAAGCTTCAATGCTCATCCAGTTGTCAATCGCCTCCATGAGCATCTTCATCCCTCTTGAAGATTCCCATAGACTCTTCATCTCCTCTGTCAATCACCCCGAAGTGTCTTTGAGTCCTCTGGCAGAAACCATCAGTAGTTTCTGGCAGTTACACTGTGTCGTGCATAAATATCCCTCCTATCATTCTCATGTTCACCTCCATCATTGGATTAACTCTGATGGTTTCTTTCTTTATTTACCCATTTTGCACTTTCGCAATTCAGAGATTTTGTGATGAGACATCTTGAGTCTCCATGTCATGAGTTCTGAATCTCCGAAATAGAGATTTTCTACATTGGCTCCTTCCTTTATATGACCATGGCTATGACCAAGTGCTTATGCATAAAATTCTTTTCGTGAATTCACATTTCGTGAATCTGGAGATGAGGCATCTCGACTCACCAAGTCGCGATCCCTGAAACCCTGAAATGGAGCTTATCTGAACTGACCCCTTCCCTTCTCGTAACCATCGGCGGTGACCATAGGCTGTGCCAAAAGGTGCTTTATATCTCGTGAGTTTATAAACTTCTTTGAGTCTGATCGATGGTTGAAATCTCCATAGATCCGATGGTCCAGATCTTATTGCGATCTCACATCTCGCGAGTTTCCACACCATGCTTCGTTGACTTCAAGTCAACGACTTGTCCTAGGATTCGACGATCCAGATCTGATCTTGATTCAATGGCTCGGATCATATCATGATTCTAGCGATGAGGCATCTCGACTCTCCTAGTCGCGATCCACGAAGCTTCAAAATGAAGTTGGATCGACGGTCCAGATCACACTTTGATCTGACGGCTGCGATTAAATCGCTATTTCGCATATCGTGATTCTTTCGATGGAGATTCTTGTCACTCCAAGTTGCGATAGGAGAAACTCCAAAATGGAGCTTATATCAATGGTCCATGATCTCGATGAATCTACGGTCCAGATCTCATCGTGAATTCCCATCTCGCGATTCCTTCAATGGAGGTTCTCGTCACTCTAAGTCACGATACACGAAACCCCGAAAAGGAGTCTTTGACATGCTCTGATCTTCTGCCACACGTCCCTCTTGGATCAACGGTCAAGAATTTATCGAGACTTCGCAACTCCACGAGCCTTCGTTGTTCCTGATCAACGGTCCATATTTGGCCTCGATCTAATGGTTGAGATTATTTCGCAATTTCGCATATCATGAATTCGAGAAGTTAGGGAACCCCGTTCCTTTGACTTTCCAGTCAGCGACATGACGAGCTTTTTCCATGTGTCCTCTTGATCAATGGTCCACGAATGTCCCCGATGGACGGCCAAGATTCCTTCACAGTTTTGGGGAGTCAGATGACTCTTGGACTTATCCACCTTGCATCTTCACCATATCTAATGGCTATTAAGCCTTCGTAGATACCCCAAATCCTACGGCCCAGATCTTCTCATGATTTCGCCACTTCGTGATTTCATTTCTTTGCGATTTCTTCCACCTTCACAATTTCGCCACTTCGGGATTTCGTTGTTCTTTCCATCATTGTTCTTTGCCATCACTGTTCTTTCCATCAATGAAAAGTTTAATCCCAACTGTAAACCTTCCAACATTTGAGTCTTTTCCTTCTAAAAGGCATAGAGTTATCAAACATGGTACACACACCACCAATTATCATACTTGTGATCATACAAGGATGAGTACTGAACCGAGTCATAAAGATACTAGGAGCCCTTCAACTCCAACACCTACTATAGTTAATGGTACCCCTTCGACTCCTTCAACCACAATGGTTGTAGTGTCAGAGGCACCTATCATCACCATTGACCATCCTATAGTGAATAATGAACCTATATCCATGAACCCTTTTGGGTCTCTTGCCCATTCACCGGGATATAATGTTCAATCCATCCCTATGGCCTCTATTCCTTTTTCCTATGGTATGTCGAATTTTACATCGCAGTTTTCAAAATCCATCCCATCAGCTGGCACTAATTCTAGCATTGGACTTGGGGGGAAAACTTCTCCTTATACTCTATTCTCGTTTGGTGGCACTCATTTCCCTCAAACGACTCCTACCATGGGAGGCATTCCTCCTTTTAATCCCAGGTCTAATCCTATTGCTTTTGGATGGAGTAACCAACCTGGCGAACAAGCTACTTCTCTCGTTTCATCCCTTACCCCCATCTCCTCTTTGTCGATTCTGACCAACACATTTGGCATGATCAATCCACCTTTATCCTCTATATTCACACCCAGAGGAGGTCAGTTTCACACCTTGGGAAACCCCCAACTCGAGTCCACTTTGGCTAGGGGAAGTTTGTATAAAACTCGTCAGAACATTCCTACTGGAATGGTTCCCATCCAACCCCTCATGAATCATCCTAGAGGAGGGTCTTACAATCCCAGACAGGGCCATGGTGCTTACCATAACCCTAGATGGGCTGTGATTCCCCAACAACAATATTTCCAAGGAGCTTGGGACCAGATGCCACAACCCCGTCTCCCTTTTCTGGCCACTCTCAACATGCCATACTTGTCTAAGTTAATGAATTACCCTGTGCGTCATGATGCATCATGTCCCTCCAATCCCACTAATATTCCTTTGGATATTCCTAAATTTGAGGGAAGGACTGGTGAGGATCCCAGCGATCATGTCACCACCTTTCACCTATGGTGCTCTTCGAATTCCCTTAATGACGATTCTGTTCGGTTAATATTGTTTCAATGCACTCTCATGGGGGTTTCCACGAAATGGTATATCGAGATACCTAGGGGGGTTTACAAAACTTTTAATCAGTTAGTTTTAGTCTTCCTCAACCACTAACAATTGTCGGTTCGTTACGATGCTGGAAACAAAATTTTGTCAACATTTAGTCAGGATAGGGCCACTCATATCTCGGATCACATCCAAGAGTGGCATATATGGAAGAGGTTGATCAAGTCCTATATACCCACAAAATTCTTACTAGAGTGGTTCCTTAAATCTCTCCTTCTTTATATTTCAAAGTATGTTTCTACATCTAGGGTTACTTCTAAGGAATAAGTGATATTTAAATCCCAACAGTTATATATTATATATGCTCAGTCTAGGATGTTATACAAGATTCTTCCTAGTGCACCGAGGTCAAACTATGACCCTAGACAAAATCTCAGACCGCATGTCGATGGCATTGTAGGCTCCGTCAATGTGAAATCTGCAGAGTTGGTGATAAGCCATTTGAAAGACTTGGCTCTAAGCTAATATGCCAAAGGGAAAAATTTGTATGTGTCCTCTAATACGAATCAGTCGGTGGATGTACATTCCATGCAATCGTCAACCGACCCAAATGGTAACCAACAACCAGGTGGGAGTAAGAATAACGAATGCAATAATAATCATAAGGGTGGGAAGACTAATAATAAACCCAAGGACAATTTTAATAATGAGAAGACGAATAATATTGTTTCTAAGGGAAAGAAAGAAAGGCATAAGGTGACGTTTCCCCATAACCTTTGTACAGACGATCACCTTACTCATTTATGCCCCAAATTTGCGAAAGCTACAAGGTTTTTATCTCTATCGCCCATTGTGTTGATGAATCCTTTTCCACATAACTAGCACATGGCCTCGAGCTCCTCGAATGTTTGAAAAGTGGTGAGTGGGAGACAAAACCCACTGACACAATAAAGTGACCATTTATGCATCAATATGGTCAAATATGTGGTTAATGTAGCCACCTGATATCCCCATTACAGTTCTCCACAAACTCTACCTAGTCTAGAGTCTCCTCCTCTTCTGGAGACACCCCTACAGATTGAAAAACCAAAGCCACCACCTCATATTCCGAAAGGAGTACTCAAGCGCTCTACCCACAATCCTAATTCTAGAGCCACCCAAAATTACTCTATTATTGAGGACTTGGGTCAAACCCCTTGTGCGATGTTAGTTATGGAGGTACTCCAGACGTGTCCTTCATAGAGGAATGCCTTTCTATCTACATTAGGAGCTCTAGATCCTAGTGGATAGAAATTGATCAATTTTGACGTCATAGATGTGAAGCCTCACTTGCCTCACCATGTGGAATTCCAAATCCACCTGGGTTACTCGAAGTATACCATCAAGTGAATTGTTGTTGATGAAGGCATTGCAACATGTGTGATGTCCCTGGTCTATTGGAAAGCCCTCAAATATCCAACTCTTTCTCAGTCTCCAACCATGTTGACTGCTTTTGATGGTCATTCTTTCCACCCTCACAGTATTCTTCCTGCCCTTCCGGTCCAATTAGGTGGGAAGACGGTAGAGGTGGATGTTGAGGTGGATGTTGAGGTGGTTGATGTGCCTCTCGATTATAAACTATTACTAGGACACAATTAGACTTATGCTATTGCTGCAATCATATAATCCATCTTCCGTACTCATTTTTTTCCTCACAATGGGAAAATCGTGACGATCGATCAATTGTCCTTTGTGTATGCTAGTCCCAGTGCATCTGTTGGACCATCGATCCCCGTTGTTCACACCCAATTCATCACTAGGTGAGAAAATAAAAGGTGCTTACATGCCCAGTTGGGCTCTTCTAGGCATGACAACTGTGAAAGGAAAGGGTTAGGGAAAACAAAACAAAACAATAGACAAGAATTAAACTAAAACTAATTAAAACTATGAGCATATGAAGAAAATGAAAAATAAATACAAATGGACCAATATCACCAATGTATAAGCTGATCTATTGATGAAATCCAAAGGCACAATGAATAAAGGGGACTTGGGTCCCTTCTTTCTCCAATGGAAGGCTCTTGAGGCCCTCAC
>ML779122.1:1170286-1204618 GCA_009831015.1 Picea engelmannii | reverse complement strand
TGTTTGGTTCATGACATTATAATCAGTCTCTTTAGTTGTTTATTAGGCCCTGATTTGCACTGGTTTATGAGCAATCTTTTCTTCATCCACTGAAAGCTATCTTACTGTTTAACCAATCTTGGAGAGCACTGTCTATTTGTTTAGCACTTTGATGTCTGAATGTTATAAGTAGAATTGAGTTATCCCATTGATCCACCTTTACAAAATACAAAAACATTTATTTCTTAAGTTACCAAGCACCTTTGGTCTGCAACCACAAAGGGTTTCTTGGAGTGATAACACTCTCCTAAAAGTTTTGAAATTTTGTTAAGGGAGATGAAACCGTTTTCGCAATCCTTTTCTGGTTTTCAAGATCGCTTGATGGCGCAAGAGAAGAGCATACTCAATATTGTTACTTCAATTTCTAGTCCCCAAATGTGAGTTTAGATGTGATTAGAATTGATGTTCAACTTAGATTTATAAACCAAAGCAAGCCATCCACGTGGCAGAAAGCAAATAAGGGAAAAAATATTTTTATCCACCTAAGTGCCTATGTTTGTTTGATTATCCCCTTTATAAGTTGAGGGGTCTAAGTGGTGCAGTATTTAGAGCATGCATATCATCATTCTTAAGAAGGAAAATGATTTTTCACCACATCCAAGAGCTTACAATGTCAAATTTTGGTTCAGATGCGTGGACTCCTGTGTGGACAGAGGCGCATATGGCGCCTGCGCGCTGACAGAACTGAGAAGTAAAGCGCATGCACGCATAAAGAAATTGTTGCACAGGCACATGGGTGCACGATGCGCGCCTGTGGGGTGGAATAACCGTGCGCCTGTGGCAAAAAACCGAGAAGAAAAATCCGGATGGATTTCTACCAATCTTCTGGTGAATTGACTAGTTAGCAGGTCGGCAGAGGCCGGTTTGTGAACCTGCAAGTTAATGAAATCAAAAGGAAAGAAAAATGAACCCAAATGAGGGAGGAATTGATACCTACATCCCCAGTATGGTCTCCAATCTGTTTGCACCCAATTCGTCACTAGGTGAGCAAATAAAAGGTGCTTACATGCCCAGTTGGGCTCTGCTAGGCATGACAGCTATGAAAGGAAAGGGTTAGGGAAAACAAAACAAAACAATAGACAAGAATTAAACTAAAACTAATTAAAACTATGAGCATATGAAGAAAATGAAAAATAAATACAAATGGACCAATATCACCAATGTATAAATCTATTGATGAAATCCAAAGGCACAATGAAGAAAGGGGACTTGGGTCCCTTCTTTCTCCAATGGAAGGCTCTTGAGGCCCTCAGTAGCTTGCTCTCCTTACAATGAAAAGATGAAAATGTGGGTGAAAGAACTCCAAGCTTATCCACTCAAGGGAGAGATGGATAGATCTTGTGAAATGATGCCTATGTGCTCTTGTCAAAGAATGATTCCTTAACAATATTGGCAGCATAACAATGCATAGAATTCCTTGAGAAAGTGATGGTTATTCATGGATTTTTATAGCCTAGCATTGGGTGTTTATGTAACCTCTTTGGAGTGTGAAAAGGGGCACTTTAGGGCTCAATTAGGTCTTTGACCAGCCCACCATGTGGATTGAGCTCAGATTTGGTGTCAAATCGACTTGGGAACTGATCCATTAGTGGTTGGGAGGCCGACCAATTTCAATAAATGCGTCGTTTAGCAGGTGTGCGGGTTTTTCGCCCAACATCTGCACATCGTGTGCGCATGCACGCATTGTACATTGTTGTTACGCGCATATTCACGCGCACCCCGGTTCTGTAAAGCACCCTTCAATTTTGGTCATTTTGTATAGTTTTTTTACCCTTTTGCCATGTTGTGGAATTAATCTTGTGCCATGAATAACTTCTTTCCTGTTTTGACGATGCAGAGTTCTTGTCGCCATGTGCGGACGAAATTTCAGTGATAACACCCGTGGTCGATAATTTTCAGCTGACAACTGAGAATATCAATGTCGGAATGTATTCATACCTTATGGGTACCTTCAACTTCATGGCATCGGTTCACCATATTTACGCCATGTCCAGTAGGCCCATTTCAATAGAGAGGTTTGTTCCTTTCTGCACTTCCTATTTTAACGATCCTTAGACCCTACCTTTTTCAACTGCATCTTGTGAACATTAGTCACATACTGGAATGACCATGCCACTATCAGCAACAGAGATAGTGTATCAAGTTGTTCTTGACTCTTCCGTCGATCTTGATCCTATTACCTCGCAGACAGATGAGGAGGATCCTATTATTGAGCCTGTGTGGGCCACTTCGTCATCTTGTTCACATGATTTCATCGATGATAATTTACCTTCAGATGAAGCCATCATTGAGGCCATGAATGGTTTTGACAAACCTTGGGATGATATGCATCATCGCTCTTATTTTCTCCCAGGGCTTGCTAGAATCGAACAAGATGACTTTAGATCTACTTTGAGCAAGATAGTTGATCACGTCGTAGTTCCACTTGATACACACGACATTTATTCCAAAGGAAACATGGAGAGTATCTCACCTACCATCATAATATATATATTTCAGATCCCTGGCAAGATTTAAAATATATATATCAGTGCAGATTGTTCACCAGAAGATATTTTGATCTACACTGAAATCTTCAAGGAATTATAAGATGTATTCGCTTGGTCATATGAAGAGATGCCAGGAATCGACCCTTGAATTTTTGAACATGAGATTAAAACTTACCCAAATGCTAAGCCTATTCGAAAACATCTTAGAGTTGTCAATCCATGGAAGACCCCTGCTATTAATGTAGAGGTAGAAAAATTGCTTAATGCTGACTTTATCTACCTGGTTCCCTTGACTGAATGGGTATCCAATATAGTTCCTATGAATAAGAAGAAAGGAACCATCTGTGTCTGCATGTAATTTCATGACCGAAACAAGGCATGTCCTATGGACAACTTCCCTACACCTTTCATCGATCAGATTCTCGATGAGTGTGCGGGAAGCGAAGTTTTTTCTTTCATGGATGGATTTTCAGGGTATAACCAAATTCAGATTAAACCCAAGGATCAACATAAAATGACATTTATTTTTACTTGGGGTGCTTTCGCATACCGAAAGATGCCTTTTAGCCTTAAAAATGTTGGAGCAACCTTCCAACGTGCTATGACCTTCACATTTCATGATCTTAAGCATATAGTCGAAGCCTATCTTGACGATATTTCTGCTCAGTATTGTAAGAGAATGGATCACCCTAAGCACCTTCAACTAGTTTTTGAAAGATGTCGTCATTATCGCATCCGGTTGAACCCTCATAAATGAATATTTTGCATTAGATCAGGACATCTTCTAGGATTTTTAGTCTCTAATACTGGGATCATGGTAGATCTATTATAGGTTGAGGCAATACTTTGATTGCCTCCCTCGCACACTATTCGACAACTTCATGGTTTACAGGGGAAAGATAACTTTTTACGTTTGTTTATAGTGAACTATTCCAATATTACTAAGGATTTCATGCATCTCTTGAAGAAGGACACCCCTTTTATCTGGGATGAGCGAACCCAGGAATCTTTCTATGCTTTGAAGAAAGCCTTTGTATCGATGCCTTTTCTGAAGTCTCATGACTATAGTAGATATTAATTGCTTTATATCACCATGTCTAAAGAGATGATTGGTATGGTATTGGTTCAGGAGGATGATGAGCTCCATGAGCACATCATTTACTATCCTAGTCAAAACTTAGTCGGTCCTGAGCTCAAATATTCACGTTGAAAAGATAGCTTTGGTTGTCGTTCATGCAATCCAACGATTGTGCCATTATATATTGATTTGCAAAAATTCTGTGGTTTCCGATGTCAATCCATTTCAATACATCCTTACCAGGCGTATCATAGGGGGAAACTACAATAAATGGATTGTCATTTTACAAGAATTTGATCTCGATTTTGCCTCTCTGAAATAAAAGAAATCACAAGTTTTTGCAGAGTTAATATCTAACTTCCCTTGATTAGATGAGAATGTTATTTATGTTGATTCATTTGCGGATGAATACATTTTCCTTGTCTCGTTGTCTGACCCCTGGTATGGAGACATTGTTATCAATATTCAAACTTTGAATTTCCCTCATCATCTCTCGCGATATGACCAATGGCGTATATGATACCAAGATAAGAACTACCTTATCATCGACAACAGTTTGTATCGTTGAGGAGTAGACAATATAATTCATTGTTGTTTAAGTCACGAGGAAGTCGAGTCTATTTTAAATGATTTCCACAGTGGGGCTTGTGGTGGCCATCTATCTAGGCTTGCGACAACCTAGAAAATTTTGCGAGACGATTATTTTTGTCCATTTATATTTAAATACTACGTTGAAGCGGTTAAAAAGTGTCACCCCTGCCAGGTGATCAATCGGAAAATTCACTCTGACGTAGCACTCCCGACCCATAGGTTGAAAGTCCACGCACACAGGATCGTTCTTCTTCCACTGGCTCGAAGAGATCTCAACAATTGGCTCTTCTATTTCCCTTTCAGGAAATCTTCACCCACAAATAACCTTGAGAAATTCCCCCCTTATACTTTGGGAGATCGGACTTCGTGACTTCGAGTATACTGTGGCCAAGCATCTTGTCTCTCCGACCCCTGAAACCCGAATTTATGACACTTCGCCTTTTATCTCTCTATTTCGCCTTTCTCCTTATCGCAAATTCGGGAGTTGCGACGTCGAGCAACTCATCTCCTCAACTACCGAAACCTGAATTACTAAAACTTTGATGTGCTCGCAAGGTTGAATTTTCAATATCTCTTCATTCCATCTGGTTTTCGGACTTCGTGAATTCGTGAATCCTGATGTAAAGGTTTCGGGACATCACCCCACGAAACCCCGAAACGGTCAACGAAATTGACTTTCTTGTCGAGAGTGTGCCACCTATCCACCCTACTGATTCCTATGGCCCACACGATCCTTTCAGCCCCTCGGGACTTTTCACTTCATATTTCGCGAGTCCTGATGCAAAGATTTTGGGACTTCAACTCACGAAACCCCGAAATAGAAATTCATGGGTAAATCCAACGGACCTTGTCGGTTTGGATCTATGGTTCCACCTCTCCTAAGCTTGAACCTTTTGAAACACTCATTGTAACTCCCCTGCTCCTTTGGGAGATCTGACGGCTCGCGGGACTTCATGAATTCCCCACAGAGAATTCCGACTGTCCGTTCTTTCCTTCACAAGGACTTCTGCAACTTTTTACCAAAGCATTTTTCCTCGGTACTTAACCACCTGCAATCCAAACTTGTGACACCTTCTCACTGTTCCAATGCACAAACTTCCTGTGCTTCCTTCGACGACTGTGGAGACTCTATCCCTCCTGATCTTTATCCAACTCTGAGTCTTGAAGAAGACTCCTGCACGTACTCCTTGCGGAAAATTCCTTAATTACTCCAAGGAATTGGAATCCTTCGACTCTACGCACTCCTTGCAGCAGCAGTCTCTCAATACTTCATTCAGGTTACACAACCTAAAACTCTACTTGGCCTGCACACACCTTGCACGGCTCCTGTGCCTAGTTGCACTTATGAGGGAATGAGAACAAAAGATATCTTGTCTGAGCTTTCAGAGACAAACCTCTAAACCCTTTGTCAACGCACTCCTTGCAGACAATTCAACTGCACTCCTTGCAGGAACTCTTGCTCAGATAGAGAAACAATTGAAACTCATTTTCCTTACTCTCTCTCTCTCTCTCAGATTTCAAACATTTAACAAGAAATCATTCATACATAGCATAAAAGAAATTGTATGATATAAAGAGTAAATCATTCATGAGCATAATATTCAAAAATGCATACACAGAGAATATTTGAACACCATGAGTCTGAATCAAAGCCTTTTTGTATTAATCCATAACTTCTGTACATGGAATTCGTCTACACAATTCTCTGCTTCTTCTCTTCTATGCTCCTTCTCCCAATTGGCATAATCTATGTTACAATACATAATGAGGGTGTCTATATCCCATTTCCCTCTTTCATTCTAAACTGTCTAATCTACGCATTAAATTCTATCTACTTGCATTAACTATTATAAATGCCTTCTACCTACTAAGGACGAGAGTGGATCGCTCAAGGTCCATTTACATTTTACAAGTGTGCCTCCACTTGATGACTTCATTAATGTTTCAAGACATTTTCAAAATTTGCGCTAAGCACTTTTCCAGCTATCTTTTATCACCGTGCTGGCTCGCTTGAGATGTTCCTTCATCACACTCTCATCGAGCCCCTCTCCATCCAGTCATTATTGTCGGTCCCTTCACCAAGTGGGGGTTGGACTTTGTGGATTGCAACCCAACTTCGGTTGGGGGGCATCATCACATTATCATGGTCATAGAATACTTTACTAAGTGGTTCGAGGCCATGCCTACAGTTAAATCTGACGGGAATACTGCCTCCTTCTTTGTTTTCAATCAGATTATAGCCAGGTTCGGAATCCCGAGTGAGATTGTCACTGATCATGTCAGTCACCTTCAGAATGAAATGATGGGAGAACTAGCATCTAAACTGGGGTTTAAGTATGGTCATCCTTCCCCCTACTACCCCTAGTATCATGGATAGGTAGAGGCTATAAACAAGTCTCTCAAGACCATTTTGCAGAAAATTGTCAACTAGAGAAAATCTAACTGGCATATCATGTTATAACCTACACTTTGGGCATACTGAACCTCGGTCAAGACTGCCAACATTTTTTCTCCTTTCCGGTTAGTACACGGTGTGGATTTGATATTACCTATTGAATGTGAGATCCCTTCTCTTAGATTGGTAGTTGCACTCCTACTGACACTTTCGATCTCAAACAACGCCTCGTGCACCTAGAGAGTCTTGACGAGCAGCATCGAGACACCTCTATGACTATAAAATCGAATAAAAAACGTGTCAAGGTCCGATATGATATGTATGTTTGTCCTCGGTTGTATGCGTAGGGTGACTTGGTCCTTTTATTTGATCAATCCAAAGAACCATTGGGGGTAGGAAACTTCAAACCCATGTGGCACGGTCCCTATATTGTGCGATGTGTCTTAGAAAAAGGAGCCTATGAATTAGAATATTATGAAGGGAACATGTTGGTTGAGCCCAGGAATGGGCTCTACTTGAAAATATATTACGCTTGAGCCCCAATATTGGGCGTAACTCTTTGTTACTAATGTAATTTAGTGTATATATATTTTCCATTTATTTTTTGTCTTCAGCTTGCTTATCTAGTTTTCCCTTAGTTGACAGATGTCAACAGAGTCTTCCGTCTACTTAGGATTTGTAGACAGATCCAGTCATCATACACAAAAATTGGCTTCTTTCGCTTGGGTTTTTTACTCACCTGAGGGTCTACTGGTGTCTTCAAGTGGTGTATGCCTAGGGCCATCAACGAATAATGTGGTTGAATATAACATCGTTATAGAACTTTTGTGCAATGCCATTTTGCATGGTATTCTCTCTTTGGATGTTCATCTGGATTCCCAGTTAGTAGTATGTCAGTTGAACGAACGTTACTGTGTGTGTGACCCTATATTACTCCGACTATTTCTATAGGTACGACTTTTAGAACAATAGATTGATTTTATTACTTATCATCACATACCTAGGATTTCTAATTATGTATTTGATGCATATGCTAATTTTGTTTTAGATTTCCATTTGTCACATAACTAAAGAAAACAAAACATTCTCATCAATGTACAGATTGTAACATAAGTAAATACGAAGAACCATGTTTTCATATATATTTCAAAATATACAATGTTTATAGTACAAAATTGGGGCTAACACCCTCAATACAAGTATACATCTGATCATACAAAAACCATGACACCTATGCATGTGGCGCCAGATGAGTGTCATGATAGTAAACTACGACATTTGCAAGATGTCGAAAGAGTCACACCCAAGCTATGGGCATGCATACCACCTCCCACTGCATAGCCTCCGACAGATCCTCCACCTGAACCATCAAAATCCTTTGTGTCAAACGAGACAGGTTTACTTGCACATTTTGAAGGACTCTCTCTCCTTCTCCTCCCACTGTCTCATATCCACGATGCCTCCGATGATGCTGTGGAAGCTTGTCTGGTCGTCATGGACCTACGTCTGCATCATATACATGTCTAATTAGTACTTAAACATCATCCACAAATATTTTTATTTTCCTATACAAAAGTACAAAAAAATGAAATATTTAGAAAACTTTGACATACCCATGTCCCCGTAGGTAGTCCCTAGTGGTAATGGCATGTCAAGGTCCCCTCTGAATTCAATCCTTGTGTAAGGGTATTCACCCAGAGCTATGAACTACCGTCTCCACCAGTAGAAGAAGTTATCATTGTAGGGTGTGGGAACCCTACCTCCCCCCTGTCATCTCATCACCTCGGTCCACTGTTCCATGATTGGATCTTGAGGTCCACGTGAAATAATCTTAAATCTAGGTCCCAAACCTGGAACCTGCTCAAAGAAAAAGATACACGAGATAAAAGAGAACCCAAAGTTCCTCTTACCACCTTGTTTGCATTCTATCAACTGGATCTTCATGTTAGCCACTAGTGAGATGCACCAATTGTACACCATGGGTCTCAAGCACTCTATCGAGTAGAACATAAGCGTCCTTGATGCCTGGTGAAACTAGGTTGATCCTGGGATCTATATCAAAATGAGGACAACAATCTTGAGGCTTAGATTGTTTATCGCTCGTATGGGGAGTTGACTCCCGAACTTCTCGGTCCCTGCAATGCAATGAGCATCTATGTATTCCTCTATTTTCATACCGCTCCTAGCTCCCCGGGCTTTGAATTTTACCACCTCACCCCGACACAAAAACCTTGTCAAGAAATAAATGTCATTGACTTCAATCCTTAATGGTTTCCCATCAAGGTTGAAGCTCTCACTATCTAGATCCCATTAATCCACGAGCAACTGTAGCAATATCACTTGAGCCCTCATCCCTTTGAGATCCCAAAACTTATACAACTCGCATATTTTCAAGGCCATTTGAGCCCCTAGATATATTTCCATAATAGCATCTACCTCCTCATGTTCCCTTTCCCTCCACTCAAGCACCATCGTGCAAGAGAAAAATCATTTTTTGAGTTAGTAATCACCAAAAACAATGTTTACGGACATATACGTTGGTCGCAGCATTCAAACTCATGTATAGGGATGAGTATAAGTTGGATGTATTTTAGAAAACCGCGTATAATCCTGCGTATACACGACCCGATGAACGATAGCCTGCGTACACCTAAAATTCTGATTTGTGCCCTCAATAACTTAAAAATTGAAACCTAAATACAAAATGTAATCCACTAAAAATAAAGAGGATGGGAAGAGGAATTACCTGGTCCAGACGGTCGTTGATTCCGTCACTCGTATCTCCCACAATCACCGGTTGAAGTTCGGAGGTAATTTGTTCCAAAATCCACTATTTGGGTAAAAAATAAAAATGGTATGGTAAATTTGGTTTTTTTTTTTACTATTTATAGAAAAAAATTACCCACTTTTCATAGTTTAGGATAATATTTTTGCCTAATGGACTAATATGACAGTGCATTGAGTTGGTTTTTGTATTTTTGTCTAGGGATTCTTGCGTTTTTCAGCATTATGTTGACCGTTCACAACTTCGGACATATATTTTCGCTACCCAACATATAGGATAGGTATCCATTCCATCATGCACACTTGCATCGTCCTATGACTGTCACTCATATGCCTTAGACACGAACCCATTTTATAACGACACATAACTTTATATCTTCTACTAGAAGTGTCATTATCAAATGGTAGAGACTTACCAAACATGGATACCCTAGTTAGATCATTTGCTTCATTCGGTGCCCATGCATATATTTTTTCTGTAGGACCATGAGTCCCTTATATCTAATAAATGAATTTATGTTGAACCTCATTTCTCACTCATAAACATGCTGACCTATACCAAGAGGACTCCCATGTGAGTTTGATTTAAGATCTTTTCTGACTCGTTTTCAAAAAGCGAAAAGATTGTTGAGTGAACTTGTCTATTTCACACTCATAAATTGGATTTGAAAGGACGTCTATTTGGTGCAAGTTTATCCCTTTTTCAAACCAAGTAGACTAAGATTACGAAAAAGGAAATGTTTTTGGCGTTAAGTTGTGATTTCACCTCATTCTCGTTCTTGTAGTATTGAGCCTATTGTTGGTTCTCGCTTTGGGTTATAAATCATTTACCTCAACAGTTTTTCATCCTCAACCAAGAAGATCCTTGTTTATATCCTTCACAACTTGACACCTTATACCCAGGAGGTAACATTCCCTCGAGTGTCCATCTCCTGCATGCACCTCCTTGCATTGATCATAGGTATGTTCCACTACTGGAGCTAGTTTTTCTTACTTGCGACACTCGTTTCCTCCTCTGTATCATAACATTCATTCGACTATGAAAAAATGAAAAATGTCAGGCGGGAAGCGAGAATTATATTATATTGGAAGCAATCATGTCGCCTTTGAACAGAGCACAAATTGTTTTACTCCACTTGTCATCATAATTTTTGGTTTATCATAACCTTGGGAAGTTGAGCTCGTTACATAGAGTTTACGCTTCCAACTGGTTACTCTTCCAGTCCCTATGGAGAGTTTGATTTATGCCTCCTACATCTCAAGGTTTCATCATTAAGTCTATGCTTCCAGAGTCTTCCATATGTCTCATTTTCTTGTTCAAAGAATGTGTATCAACCTGTGTCGGCCATTCCTTAGAACTCTTGACTTTGCATGTTGGTCATACCCTTAGTCTTTCTTAGAATCACATGAAGTTGTAGTCCTATTGCACACCCTGGTCCTACTTTCCTCATTGGTAGGTAACCTTGAACTCAACAGTCGTCATTTCATCATTGGTCATTGACTGGGTGGTTTCCCTTGTGTTTGATGGAAAGACATATATTCACACATCGGTATTCATGTAGTGTCTTAGATGCCATTAGCCTTATTGGTGGTTTCCTCGCCTTTGCAAGAATTTTTCCTTATTGGTTGTTATTCAAAGGGTTTTTTTTGTGTACCGCTTACACCTGCCACATGTGAAAGACACACAGGGTCATTGGTTCGTGAACATGTTCTTCGTCTGATTTCCTCCAAATCAACAAGCTCTTGCTTTGTACCCCGTGCTAAATGATGAGAGATGCCTTAATTCTCTCCTTTCAGCGAGTCTCCTTCCA
The DNA here is from genome assembly GCA_009831015.1 of Picea engelmannii. Lineage (NCBI taxonomy): Eukaryota > Viridiplantae > Streptophyta > Pinopsida > Pinales > Pinaceae > Picea > Picea engelmannii. Next base: position 1,193,431 of record ML779122.1, on the reverse strand, counting down.
TCAACTTCATCTCATCTATTCTAGAGATGAGACCTATAGTCCTATGAGTACCTAGAGGCTTCCAGTCATTAGTGGCAGGTTCTCTCGTCATCGACAGTTGGGAATACACCAATGTTTCCTGATCGATGGATTCTTCAAGTGTTTGACCCCGTCTCCTTTATTCACACTTGTAAGAATGTATTTGGTGCCTTGATACATACTTTCATCATCGGTAGGTTGTCTCGCATTTGTTAACGGTATACCTCAATGACCAGTAATCAAACGAAGTCTCATTGTGTTTGACCTCAACTCCTTTATTCACACGATGTAGACTTGCACCTTTGGCGGATTTTGTAGAAGACTTGAAGACATTAGTTTATATTTGCATATTTCCTAAGTTGTTTCTACCTTTCATTGGACCAGTACCTTTTATAACCCTAAATTGCACCATACATGCATACCTGGCATCAAGCCATCTTACTTGCTATTTTTGCCAAAGCCATCACTGAACAACTCTTTTAAAAAACCATATTTTTGAAGATGTACGTGCCCTGCACCACTACTACCCACGTACACATTCTTATTGCACCTCTACAAATCACGTACGTATGCTAGCTACACCATTATAGCCCACGTATACTCACAAAAATTGAAAAAAATAAAAAGTTGCAAGGGGATATGAGCTTTTGGATAGTTTCCTAACCAATTGACCGCCCATAGTCGATCACCCAACTGAATAAATATCTTTCTAGCATATAAAACAAGGTGTTGGGGTCCCATTCCTACAAGAATCATGAGATAAAAGAAAATCTTCCCATTTAAGTATTCCCCCTTACCCCAATTATTTGCCACCACATTTTGAGTTTGAGCCAGAATTCCTTATTCTAACCCTTTTTCCTCCATTGCAAACCCTTTCCATTTCCCTAGAGAGAAATGACGAGGAGAAATATATGTGGAAGCAGTTGGAGCTTGGTGAAGAGGATCCCAGGACCAAGTTTGAGGAGCAGTTATCGTTCTCATATTGTAAGCTACTCTGTTAGATTAATATAAAGAAGTAATTTCCCGTCCCGCCAAATGATGTCTTCAATATTTATGATTTATTTATATTTTGTTTTGATATATAACCCACTAATAAATATATAGAATGCATGCTCATATTTTCTTGTTTGTCTTTTGGTGAATGTAGGTTGGCCTTGGGAGGATATTTTCATTCGGGAAACAATGGAGCGCAAAGGGATCGACACCGGACTCGGGATTTAAGGTAAGCCTACTGGATCCCTATACTTTGCATCTTATATATGATTGTGGGGTACTGTTGGGATAGTTGTTAAAAGTAGGAGACTTTAGACAGTTAGCTCTACCTACACTTTATAACCCTAATGTAGTTCATAGGGTTTTTTCCCACTATATCATAATTGGCGACAGTATTGGGGTGTCTCTAGGGTTTTTAGGTGATATTTTTGGGTGATTTAATTGGTTTAACTACGTTTTTTGAGTTTCTGTAAGTGTTTGAGTCTTTAAGGGATTATGGTCTTCCATACCAGTACTCCTTGCCTTTTCATCTTGACTGTTGTTTTCTTTTTTCTTAGAAAGTTACAGAGGTGTATACGGCATGTAGTGGGTCTTCACGTGTACACACACACCCTACCTTTGGATAGTTGTTACCCATGTTTTTGGTCATCTTGATGGTGTATTGATGATGGTGTACTCAGGCTCCTAATAAAAACTTTCTCCTGAGAAAAGTGACATTCATCTCTTCCCAAAAAACATATTTTTGAAGAGAATTCGTAGGTTATTTATATCCTAGGGTGCGAGAATGACCCATTCTCGCAGGCTTCCTTCAGCTAGGGTGCAAACTTCTCACACTTTGCTACATAGCTAGGGTGCGAAATCGCTCTCAATCTTGGAAAAAGATGAAGTCTCGATGGTTCTAGAAGGGAATCTTCTAGAAGAATGGGTTGGAATTCGAATGGTTATCCTTTTACTAGTTTCCCTGATATTATGGGATCATTCTTATCCAAGTAACCACCTCATCCTCTCCTATATATTGATGGGATTCTCATGGAAAAGGTTAAGCAAGATTAATTGGAGAATTGGTGAAGGAATTGTGTGAAGAACCTAGCTTAAACAGGAGCTTGGAGACTCTAGCAAGTCTATCAAGAGGAATTGAATCTTCTTCATACAAGAATCAAGCAAGTGTGTGTGTTGGAACCAAGAGCCACTGAAGGAAGATTTCAACATCAAAGCGTTCAGGTTGTATCTTCTACTTTCGATTAATATGATACAACGACGTGTTCCTTTCCCATAAAGTCGTTCTTACTTTATTGTGTAATTCCTTGATCATACACATAAGTTGACGATTGAATATATTTCTCTATATTCACTTTGGTTGGTTTGTGTTGTCTTGGTATTGACCTCATGAGAGCGTCGGAGCGAAGCGGGAGCAACAGAGACCCTAGGAATCAATACAAATGTATGTCACTTGTCCCTTCCTACTAGCTAATTCAATGGTCATAACTTAGGTAAAGAGTCATGTCCTGTCCTATTTTGTTCTAGATCCAGGTGGAACTAGGGAGATCTGTTAGCATTTTCACCTATCGATTAGTCTGATAAAAAAATTGGCGACTTCCTAGTACTTCTCCTATTCAACGACAAGGATAGGTAGCGCCAGTGCCACGATGGGACGCCGAGGATTATGAAGTGGTGGAACAAAACCTAGAGCGTTTGACAGTAGATATTCCAGACATGCCTCTTGGAGAGGTTCCATGACGTTATCAGTGTCATAAAGTAGGAGTGTCAGAGTCCATTGTTTGATTGCTTCGTAGGGTTTCCGGGGTAGTCGTGTGTTACCGTGAACGTCATCCATGATGTCACTTTTTAGAAGCTATGAGCTTCAGATTTTAAAATTTTGGTCCTCGGACAAAACGTTTTTGTAAAAACTCTTTTGATCTTTATATATACATACAGCTTCTACCGGTTTATCTTGTGTTGTGTGAAAATTGATGTGATTGATTTATAAATCACCCAAATGTCTTTCTAATACATAGTTAGTCAATGCATTAGTTAATGTATTTAGACGTCTAGGAATATGTTGATTGAGCAAAACTTTTAAAAAAAAATACACTTTGTGGTTCTCACAGGTGCCCTTTAGGCACAGTGCGAGGTTCTTGCAGGCGCCTTTGGGCTCACCTGCGAGAATGAGGCATTCTTCCAGGTCCCATGTGGCTCACCTACGAGAATGGATGAGCGCAACAATAACCCCCCCAAAAAACTCAAAACTGTATTTTTTGCCAATGAAAATGAAAAATTAAACCATGAAAAGGTAGAGGACAAAGAGCCTACCTCATTTCCGCAGACGGTTCGTCGAATGGATGCCCGTAACTCCCGCAATCGAACGCCGAAGTTCAAGGGAAAAAGAGGGGTTTTTGGGCTCAAATATTGGTAAATTCAAAATGATTATGGTAAAAAGAGTTTTTACCCCTTTATATTTACCTTTACCATTTGTTTGAATTTTATAAATTGTTTATTTATTAAAACCTAATGCCTAATGCCCTTTTGAGTACAACTTTTGCAGGCGTAACGACTTTGATGTTCATGCACAGGGATGCGGATATATTTTTCTTCTTCATTGCATGTTTTGATTGTTTTTTATGGTTTTTGTACAAAACCTCGAGCTTGGTCTTTGTCTGTTCTCACGCTCGAAAATACATGAGAACGCGATCGAGCACACTTTTATCACTTTTTCAGGCTCAACAAGGATATATGAAAAAGGAACCCCCCTGGAGTCTCTTTTAAGCTCTTTTCAGACTCTCTAAACATGAAAAGATTGCCAAGCGACCTTGCTATTTTCATGCTCGTTAAAGTATTTGAAGAAAGCATCTGTTGGGCGATAATTTATCTCTTTTTCGGTCTCATCGGACTATTTTATGAAAAAGGAACCGAGAGAGTTCTCTTTTAAGTGTTTTTTTAGACTCTATAATCATGAAAAACCTTCGAGTTTTCTATCTTTGGACTCGTTAAACAAACATCGACAGACCCTTCATGGGACTAAACCACTCCTTCCTAGGGTTCATTAAACATACTTCGAAGGATGAGCTTATATCAACAAGAATATGTTATCCTCCTCAAGCTTGCGTAAAAATAAAGAGGTACTCGCCAGAAATGGTGGGGGAAAATTTGGGAAAGGGATGTATTCTCGTATTCATATTAATTGGCAGTAAGCGTCGCTCTTGAACATGACACCCCCCTATTCATTATTTGAAGCCAGTTTGGGAAATCCATTTGTCTCTCATTCGATTTGCTACAAGATCATACCCTGCGTCGTCTCTGAGTCAATGTTGCCAAATCATTGGTCGTGTCATTCATATGTTCAAGAGAAGTTCATCTAAAACCTCTATTGAGTCGGCCATCTACAGTTTTCCATTCTCTCTGTGTCGGCCTTCCCTCTGTCCTGTCCAAATTATATCATACTTTGTTTCACCTTCAAAATCTGTTACTCATTTCGTGTCATTGATGGCGGATACATCAAGGCCCTCATGTGATGAGTTTTGTTTCGTCGACTTCAGCTCATTATCCAGAAACAAGACTTAGAAATTCTTTGGTACCTTGGAACTTGCATGCCTCAATGGCAGGTTTCCTCGCTTTCGACAGTGGGTTTACATCATTGACCTCTGATCGAAAGATTTTGTCGGATGTTCGACTTCAAATCATTCATTCACATTCGATGGATTGTACTAGTGTACCTTGGGAGTCATTGACATTAATGGTGATTTCCCTCGTACTTGTTAATGGTTTAATCAATGACCGGTAATCAAGTGGTTTCTACCGTGTTCGACTTCAACACATGTAATCACATGGTTAGATTTGTACTTTTGAGCGACGGGATTGAATACCCTGGATATTATCTCTTTGTCCAAGTTGCAATGGAATATGTATAATCTGCGACATAAAGATCCACTTTGTATGTCTCGTGGCTATGTCATCTCAATTTGAATTTTTTCGCATAGATCCACAGTGTATTCCTAGTGGCTATGCTATATTTTAACGGCATGGATCCACAATGTATGATTGGTGGCCATGACATATGTCTATACTGTCATTCATCTGTGATCTGAGTATGGGAATTCCTACCTCAGAACTAGTATGATATTCTGCAGATGCTTGCTTGTTCGCAGGTTTTCGATTAGGTGCGCTCCTGGTTTCCGACATACACACACACATAGTTTACAAATTATTTCGGTCGTCACTGATTCTGGCCTCATACTTTGGGGGGAATTCTGTTACCCATGTTTTTGGTCATCTTGATGGCGTATTGATGATGGTGTACTCAGGATCCTAATAAGAACTTTCTCCTAAGAAAAGTGACATTCATCTCTTCCCAGAAAACATATTTTTGAAGAGTGTTTGCAGGCTTCTTATATCCTAGGGTGCGAGAATGACCCATTCTCACAGGCTACCTTCAGCTAGGGTGCAAACTTCTCTCACTGTGCTACATAGATAGGGTGCGAAATTGCTCTCAAGCTTGGAAAAAGATGAAGTCTCGATGGTTCTAGAAGGGAATCTTCTAGAAGAATGGGTTGGCATTCGAATGGTTATACTTTTACTCGTTTCCCTGATATTGTGGGATCATTCTTATCCAAGTAACCACCTCATGCTCTCCTATATATTTATGGGATTCTCATGGAAAAGGTTAAGGGAGATTAATTGGAGAATTGGTGAAGGAATTGTGTGAAGGACCTAGCTTGAACAGGAGCTTGGAGACTCTAGCAAGTCTATCAAGAGGAATTGGATCTTCTTCATACAAGAATCAAGCCAGTGTGCGTGTTGGAACCAAGAGACACCAAAAGGAAGCTTGCAACATCAAGGTGATCAGGTTGTATCTTCTACTTTCGATTAATATGATACAGCGGCATGTCCCTTTCCCATAAATTCATTCTTACTTTATTGTGTAATTCCTTGATCATACACATAAGTTGACGATTGAATATATTTTTCTATCTTCACTTTGGTTGGTTTGTGTTGTCTTGGTGTTGACCTCACGAGAGCATAAGACCGAAGTGAGATCAACAGAGACCCTAGGAAGCAATACAAAGGTATGTCACTTGTCCCTTCCTACTAGCTAATTCAATGGTCATAACTTAGGTAAAGATTCATGTCCTGTCCTATTTTGTTCTAGATCCAGGTGGATCTAGGGAGATATGTTAGTGTCTTCACCTACCGATTAGTCCGATAACAACATCCTGTGTACATACGTCGGCTACTGAAGTGTCAGTAGCATACCTGTGTTGAGAAAATGTTTTTTAAAGAAGAGGTAGTCAACCTCTTCTCTGTCAGAAGTCATACTTCTCAAGGGTTTTCTTGATCTAGTACTAGTCTCTTTTATAGCAGTCTGTAGCCTAGGTCTAACCTCAGTTTAGCTTTTCTTTATCAAATATTTCTTGTGTTTTTTTATTAGGTTTTTTAGACGAGTTTGTGAGTCAGTTCTAATCTTCCTTCTTGGCATTGTTAGTGACTCCCTGCGATCTGCGGTGGGGCCAAATGTCATTTCTTGGTCTTGTCTTGTCTTCATTTTTCCCTTTTTTCCTTTAGAAGAAAAGAAAAGAATTCATTTTCAAAGTTTCTTGTTTCGAAGCATAAAATAATAATAATAAAAAAAATTCTTTGTTTGGTAAAAGTAGTTTAGGTTAGTTTCTTTATTTATCAAGGAAAATATAGTTTTCTTAAGTTTTTTACTGAATACTTAGGACATTAAGTAGCTCGTAGTCAAGCAAAATCTTGTTTTAGGTTTTTCTTTTCAAATATCTGAGAAAATTAGTTACGGAAAAGTTTGGTTAAAGATTTTTGAATTTGCAAATCTTTATTTATTGAAAAAAGAAGTAATTTTGTTTCCAGCATTTGTTCTTCTCTTTCGTCTCTTAAAATACACCATTAGTTTCATTTTTATTTCCCTTTGACTTAAGAGAATCCACTTAAAATTAACGGTAAATTAAAATTTATTAGACTTTCATGTTTGTAGGGGCCATCAACTAGATTAGGCTAGATCCCTGATTTAGGTTGGAGAGGAAACTCTTCAGGGCTATAAAAAGAACATACGAGTCTGTGCTAGAGAGTTTAGAAGTCCAGTGACGTGGAAACTATTTGGGACCCCCCTCTAACACAAGGGCTAAACATGAGGTCGTGTGTGGAAAGGTAGCGGAGATAACCCCTCCAAAGCTAGACCAATCGTAGCGGAGGAACGCATATAGAGGGCTTATCTTGGGATTATGTTGATTGCATTTGCCACAGAGCTTCATGGGCCTTGAATCCATTTAAGGTCCTTAGTCATCTTCTGGAACACTTTCTTTAGATACCCTTGATAGGTTTCGAGCTTGATACCCTGCTCATTGCGGTCTGCCTAACTACCGATTGTACCCTCCTGGTAGTTGTTTGCGAGCTGGCAACCTAGTTGCCTATATATTAGGGACTTACACATGTGACTGTGGGGGTATACCGTGGTACCTAGGAAAGACATCAGGTCATGCTTTGCAGAGTATACCTAGAGGGTGCTTCCATATTCGAGTTGCACTTGCACTGGTAAGTTGCTCTAGTGTTGGTTGGTGTAACTATTCTTCCAACTAGTTGTAGTGGTTTTCTTGTTATATCTCATAGGAAAATTTTCTAGTGTTTGTTTGATATTCAATGTTAGAAAAACCTTAGTGTGTCATTGATATTCTCACACAGTGGAAGATCAAGAGCTCCGTTGATTGCTAAGGGTTTTTGGCCTACCACCGGTTGAAGTGGAGCCACCACCGCCACCACTAAGGCAAAGACTTGACCAACAAGGGTCATTTGAGGCAACTGGGCAACAAGAAACTATACCCGATCCATCCCCGATAGAACTTGTGAATCCGGAGGAACCGACTATTTTTTACCTTGGCGCGGAAGCTCTCGGTCCGTATAACTCTCTGATCACTGACTTGTCGGTGCCACTCTTGATACAGCTTCCCCCACTAAGGGTAATGCATCATGAGTGTCAAATAGTCCTGCAATAAGCAATGGAAACAAATGTTCCTACTTAGTCAAGGAGTCCTCATATTCCCTCTATGGCTATCACAATGGGGGGCGTTCTGCCTCTTAAATCACATTCGCAAGTCCGAGCCACCATGGTCTCAACTGCCTCTACCTTAGGTAGTGGTTTGATTCCATCCATGGAAATGATCACTGCACCACTTACACAAAGTGTGACAGGCCCTCCATTTTCATATGGGATGCCCGACTTTAGTACGACCTTGGTCCTATCCTATTCCACCCTGCAAACCATGGGCTTGGGAGCAGGGAGCTCTAACGATCCTCTGCAAGGGTCTATGGGGGGAACCTCAGCCCCCTATAATGATTTCCCTTATGGTGGGGGTCATATACCTCCATCATCTCCCTCGCTTGGCGACATTTCTCAGCAACCCGTCTGACCAACCATAAACAACAACCTGTCCGGAGAAGGTAGTTAAGGACCTTCTTCCAATGCCACGTAGGTGGGTTCTCTGTCATTCTCTTTGTTCGACGTGTTTGGTAACAACACATTCTCATCATCTTCCATCTCGGCCGACGACAACCCTAGTTATGGACAACAAAATCCTATGCAGGGTACTATTCTTGCATAGGGGGGAAACACAGGAGTTCCCTCCTCACAAGGACCTTAGAATCTATGGCAGGGAGCAATTCCCTTGTCAGGGATGTCGATCGGGGGAAACCCCTTCCATAGCTAATGGAACCTCGGGCAAGGCTCAAGACCTATACCCATCGGATCGGCAGGGGGCAACCCTTTCCAAAATCCTTGGAATACAACGCAAGCCCAACCTTCTATGTCCTATTACGGGAGTCAGTCGATGATGTCTCAACAAGCGCATAATTCGTACACTGGTCATGACCATGGTTTTTATGAGAACCTTGGCCAACAACCTAACTTTTCCTAGCAACCTTGTGCCAGGCAAACTCCAGGATCCTTTTTACCTAGTTATAACCAACAACCCAAACTTCCGTTTCTGGCAACTTTTCACTTGCCAGACTTGTCAAGGTTACTAAACGACCCCATCTGTCATGATCTGTGTTGACCTCTTATGCCGACCAAGTTTCCTTCAGACATTCCAAAGTTCGAAGCTAAGCCTAATGAAGATCCATGCGATCATGTGACTACCTTCCATCTATGGTGCTTGTCCAACTCATTGAGAGATGAATCCATAAAGTTGTGTTTGTTTCAATGCACTCTTATCGAGAGTGTTGCGAAATGGTACATTGATCTCGACCGCTCAAGATACTCTATGTTTCCCGAATTGGAAATGGTTTTCTTAAACCATTTTCAATTACCCGTGAGATACGATGCCGGCACAGAATTGCTGGCCAACTTTGAGTAGACAAAGGAAGACCATATCTCTGATCACATCCGAGTATGGAGACACTGGAAGAGCTTGATAAAAGTACCAGTCCCGCCAGCATTTTTACTAGAGTGGTTCCTCAAGTCTTTGGTCCCCCCATTATCCAAAGACATAGCGATGTCAGGGGTCTTTTAAGAAGAAGAAGCGATAATGAGAGATAAACATCTAGAGTTGATTTACTCTCAGTCTGGTTTACTTTACAAAATTTTGCCAGACACACCACAGTCGATACTTGACAAGACCAGACATAGATCTGGACCACATGCTGATGGTATTGTCGGTTCATCGCAAATGAAGCCCACCGATCAGTTGTCAAATCAATTGCAACAATTGTCAATACAATAGACAGCTATGAGCCAGACCACTGGTTCGGCTGCTCCCCCTACCCAAACGTTGGATGTACATAGTATGAAATAGAAAAACCTAAATGCCACCCATCAGTCTAACAGAAAGAAGAAACAACGAAAGAAGGGTAAGGGGGATAAGAAACCCACCAACAATTATGGCGGGGGAAACACACAAAAGAAGAAGTTGATGTATCTGTGTAACCTTTGCATGGAGGACCATCTGACTCGCCTTTTCCCTTGGCTTGCGGAGGCCCAAAATTTCTTGGTGCAAAAATAGCCTGATGTGTTAACAAACCCATTTCCACATGGGAAAAATTTAACTCAAGCCTCTTCGAGCGCGGATGGGGGTAGTCAGGGACCCCCTCCATCTTCAAGTAATCCTTCTTTTGTGAATGTATATATGCTAAAAGGTGATGCCCACATAGCAACTAGGACACATGACAACGAAATTCCAAACACCTCTGAGAAGGGTAAAGAAGCCAAAAACCCACCTCTTCCTCCCCAGATTGAGAATACATTGGGCGAAACAATGACACGCATCCCAAAAGGTGTGTTCAATAAAGCTTCCCACAATCCAAATGCAAGGGCCACCCAGAACTACTCTATGGTGGAGAATTTGTCACAAACCCCTTGTGCAATGTCCACTTTGGAGGTCCTCTAGAGTTACCCTTCCTAGAGAAAGGCTATGTTAGCTTCCTTAGGATCTAATGAGACTCGTAATTCAGGAACGATCATTCTTGATACGACAGACTTAAAATATCGTGTCCTCTACCACGTGGTGTTTCAGATAGTAGTGCTTTACACCATGAAAACGTTTACTCAGAACATTTTCCACATGGTGATTGATGCGGGTGCCTCGACATGCGTGATATAATTGATGTGTTGGAAAGCCATTGGACAACCCATTTTGTCTCCATCACCTACTCTTCTTACTTCTTTCGACAGTCATTCATTCTGTCCACATGGAATCATTCCTTCTTTCATCGTGTAGCTAGGAGGAAAGACCGTTTAAATCGAGGTTGAAGTGGTCGACACGCCTCTCGACTACAATATCTTTTTAGGAAGGATTTGGACCTATGCTATGCATGCAGTGGTCATGACAGTTTTCCGGGTCTTGTTGTTTCCACATGAGCGTCGGATCGTGTCCATTGATCAGTTATCCTTCTCCCGTCCTGACCCTTCATTGGGGGAATCCATGGTCCCAATGATTGATAACCCTCAAACCAGCATCATCAACGTAGGGGTTGGTTTGTGCCCACCTTTGATTGGTAATTTTGATTACTCGACTCCAACCCATGATGTCAAGTACATATCGGTTGTCCCCGACTAGCCTAGGGCCGAAAATTTTCAAGTCTCGTCATTTCACATGACTTACTTTAATGATCTGTGGACTCTTCCTTCCCCATCAACCATGATGGAAGGGATAGGGCACCATGGCATGGGCATGCCCTTGTTTGTGGCATAAGTTGCGTACTCTATAGTCCAGCAAACTTCCATCAACCCCGATCTGACTCCCACATAGGAGTTAGATCCGGTTCTTGAGCCTATTTGGGCTCAAGGTTCCCTTGCCGGTACTGATTCTTTAGACTTAGTCTTGCCCTCTGACAAGGTGATTATCAAGGCAATGACTGGTCCAGACAGACCCTAGGATGATCTCCATCACAAATCCTATTTTATCCCATAGTTAAGAATAATTGAAGCAAGTAAATTCACGTTGACTATGATTGGAGATAGGTTTTTCCCTATCAATCCTTTAGCTATGCACATAGTTTACGTTGAAGGTAATATGGAAACCATTGCTAAAAAAATAACTATTGATATCTCCAGAACCCCTAGCGTCATGGAGAATGTCTTCGTCAGAGCGGACTGCTCCCCGAGGAGATTCGAATCTACATGGGTTTATTTAAAGAATTTTGCGACGTTTTTCCCTGTTCTTATGAGGAAATTCCAGGAATTGATCCAAGAATTATCAAACACGAAATCACAACATATCCTGACACTAAGTCGGTCCGGTAGAAGATTCATCTGATTAATCCTAAGAAAGCAGCAACTATTAAGGCTGAAGTAGAGAAACTACTCAAAGTTGGTTTCATCTACCTCGTCCAATTGACTCAATGGGTATCAAATCTCGTTCTAGTAAAAAAAAACAGAATAGATTTGCGTATGTATGGACTTCCGTGATTTGAACAAGCCCTGTCCAAAGGATAATTTCTCCACTCCATTTATTGACCATATTGTTTATGAATGCGTAGGCTGTGAGGTATTTTCTTTCATGGATGGTTTTTCAGGATACAATCAGATATAGATCAAACCTGAAGACCAACACAAAACCACTTTCATTTGTCTGTGGGGTACATTCGCTTATCAGAAGATGCCTTTTGGTCTGAAAAATGTTGTAGCTACTTTTCGCGGGTCATGTATTTTTTTTCCCATGATCTCAAACACATAGTCAAGGCCTATATTGATGATTTAGCATCACGATATCGTAAGAGAGTTGTTCATCCCACACACTTCTGACTTATCTTTGAGCGATGTCGCTACTACTGGATTCACTTGAATTAAAAAAAATGCAGTTTTTCCGTGACATCGGGTCATCTACTAGGTTTCATAGTTTTGACAGCAGGGATCATGGTCGATCCTCTAAAGGTTGAGGTGATAGTTCAGTTGCCTCCCCCGTGCACAGTCCCTCAGCTTCAAAGTTTACAAGGGAAAGTGAACTTTTTACGGCGTTTCATTGCAAACTATGTCGAGATCACAAAGGGTTTCATACGTTTACTGAAGAAGGACGTTCCTTTTCATTGGGATGAAGTCACTGAGTTCTCTTTCGAAGCATTGAAACGCACCCTCATGTCTTCCCCTCTGCTTCGTCCACCCAATTATAATAAATATTTCTTATTGTACTTGGTCACTGCAGAGTCGACCATCGATATGGTCTTGGTTCAGGAGGATGATTTTCTTGAAGAACACGTGGTTTATTAACTGATTAAAGGCCTGGTTGGACTAGAACTCAATTATTCCCACATTGAAAAACTTGCATTGGCAGCAGTTCATTCTATCCAATGGTTTCGTCATTATATCTTGTTTCAAAAAACCATCATCATTGTCATTGTGAATTCGTTCCAATACATGTTGACACAACATATAATTGGCGGAAAGATCAGTAGATGGATAGTTATCCTCCAGGAATTTGACTTGGATTTTGTTTTGGAGAAATCCAAAAAGTAGCTGGTCTTTGCGGAACTCATATCGAAACTTCCGGTTGAGTCAGGTGATGTTATACCCGAAGAGTCGACTATCAAAGGAGACATGTTTTTTATTGCGTCTTCGAACCCCTAGTATGGAGATATATTAGTCTATCTCTAGACTTTGAAGTGCCCCACCTCTACTTCTCGTGATGAGCATCGTCGTATATGCCATCAGGACAAAAACTATCTCATAATCGAGGACACTTTGTATCATCGAGGTGTAGATTGTATCCTTCGTCGGTGTCTCACTCATAAAGAAGCAGAAATCGTGCTTAACGATTGCAACGCTGGAGCATGTGGCGGTCATTTGTCTAGGTTGGAAACAACCCAGAATATTCTATAAGATGGTCACTTTTGGCCGACATTAATCAAAGATTGTGTTGAATCGGTCAAGAACTGCCACCTGTGTCAGATCTTCTCTCGGAAGATGAGGGCACACCCTACTCCTATGTTTCTCATCATCACAGTTGATCCCTTCACCAAGTGGGGGATTGATTACACTACATGCAACCCCCCTTTAGCAAGGAGGCACCGTTATATCATTGTAGCCGTAGACTACTTCACAAAGGGGGTTGAGGCTATGCCAACATTCAAAGATGATGGCAAGACAACAACTCTCTTTTTGTTTAACCATATTATAGCAAGGTTCAGTGTCCTGAGGGAGATTGCCACTGACCATGGCAGTCACTTTCATAATAAAATGATGTTTGAGTTAATGTCAAAGCTTGGGTTGAGGAAAGAACATTCATCATCCTAATACCCACAAGCAAATGGTCAGGTGGAAGCTATGAATAAGTCTCTTAAGACTATTCTATAGCGAATGATCAATTTGGCCAAGTCAAATTGGCATTTGATGTTATACCCAGAATTATGGGCCTACCGAACGTCTGTTAATATTGCAACTGATTTCTCACCTTTTCAACTTGTTTACGGGATGGAAGAAGTCTTTCCTATAGAGTGTCAGATCCCGTCTCTAAAGTTGGCAGTACAGTTATTTCCAGACACTTCACCATTTGAAGAGTGTTTATTATATCTTGAGAAGCTCTATGAGCAGCATCGGGATGCAGCCTTGGCCAACGAGGCTAACAAAAAAAAAGTCAAGTGTCAGTATGATTGGTTTGTTCGTCCTCAGATTTTCTCCAAATGAGACCTTGTCGTGGTCTATGACCAAGATAGGGATACCCTGGGGGAAGGCAAGTTCAAACCCATGTGGTTCGGACCTTTCATTGTGAAGGAGGTTCTAAAGAAGGGCTCTTATCGTCTAGTGGACTTTGAGAGAAATGATTTGGTGGAGCCTAGAAATGGGCTCTACCTCAAGAAGTATTACTTGTAGGTGGTTCGGCTTGGATGACTTCTTGTACATATGTATAGTTTTTATACAGTTAGTTTTTGTATTTTTGTTTTATGAACGTGTCATTTTGATGTCATATTTTTCACTGTTGCAGATGTCAAGTGAATCAGAGGTGTTCATTGGGTTTGTGGATGGCACTAGCCAACACACTCGGAGGCTTGATTACACAACTTGGGTGATTTTCACACCTTAGGGCCAGTTGCTATCTTCAGGAGGTATCTATTTAGGTGAAACCACAAACAATGTTGTTGAATACAACGCAGTCATAGAGTTTCTTCATGACGCTTTGTCGCATGGTATCTCTCACCTCCAGGTCTATTTAGACACTCGGCTAGTTGTGTCCCAATTAAATGGGGTTTACCACGTTTACAATCCTACTTTACACCGATGGTTCCTTAGGGTACGTATCTTAGAACGAAGCTTTGATTACATTATGTATATCCATGTTCCTAGGATATTAAATCAAATCACAGATACTCTAGCTAAGCATGTATTAGATTGGCATATTGCACACATGTAATAAAAAGAGCACACATGCATATGTAAAAATATTTGTAAATAAATGTATACCATAACACATAAAAAGATGTAAATACGCATATATATATTGAAAATATCAGAGTACATGGGTGGGCGCAAGCGCCTCAAAAATATGTGTCCAGTAAGAGTCATGGGGTTTATGCCCTCAAATATATACAAAAGGTGCCCTCATCATGTAAGTATTCCATCCTAGCTAAGGGCGAGGCCTGTTGGCCCTGCCGTAGTGAACAACGATGTTTTCCAAATGCCAAAAGAGTTGGACCTAGTTTCGTGGTACCCCAACTATGTGAGGTTGCATCGATGGTGGGATATCCTCAATCTCTGCCATAGGGACTGTATGACTGAGCGCGGTGGTTCCACTCCACCCATCTCAATACTCTCTCAGCCTCTCCGATTGGAAGTCCCCATGTTGTTTCTGCTGGTCCGACGGCTGCGGCTAATCCTGCCTCTAGTTGAGGACGCCGCCTGGTCCTCAAGAAGCCTATTGAACGCACTGGTCCCACATCTGTACATAACAGATACATAATTGTCAGATACTTTGGTACACATAAAACTGATATATATAAAAAGAAATAAAAATTAAATAAATTTAAAAAAACAAACATACCTATCTCTCCTTGATCACCTCTAGGAGGTACGGGCATGTCCGGATCCCTGGAAAAGTTGATCCCGACATAGGGGTAGTCCTCTATTGTCAAAATCTTCCATGCCCACCAATCAAAAAACTTATTGTCGAAGTCCTCTATGGTCCTCCCTCCCCCCTGTCGTGGCAACAATGTCGCCCATTTACATAATTCTAGGACATAGGCCTCGTGCCCCCACACTATCTCTCATGGATTAAGACTGGGTACCCTCTTGAAGACGAAAGAGCACAGAATGGTCACAAACTCAAATTTTTTTTTTCTCGCCCACGAAACTTGGTGTGATGTCTCTTCATGCAATCTAGCATGGTTGTACTCCAATAAAAAATTCATGCATTTAGGCACTGCACTACACAATGCATGTGTGCCCGGGAGGCCAGTTGTAAATCCACGGATCCAGTAATCCACCCAATGAGTAGAACTATCAATTTCAGTGATAGATTGTTGATCTTGTTTATCGGCACCTGAGAACCTACTTTCTCAGTACCAGCCTCGCAATGGAGTCCAATCAACTCCTCAATGTTGTGAGGCCCGGGGGGAAAAGTACATAAGTTGATTGGATCATCTCTCCTCGAGAGACCAATCAGGAAGTAAATGTCTTCAGTCATTGGATTCAATGATTTCCCCTCGATCATAAATGCCTCAGTGTCAGGATGACAGTAATCTACCAAGGCGTTCATTAGCCTGGGTTGTTCCCTCATAAATAGACACCGGAAGAACTTCCACAAACCGCATTGTCTCAATGCGGCCATAGCTACAGGGTCCTCATCGAATAAAATATCCACATCCTCATGCTCCCTCTCTCTCTAGTGGGCATACATCCTACAAAATGACAAGTTCATGGAGGATTAAATATTGCATTTTAAAAAATTTCCACATCTTTGAGGGTGTATGCGGGTTGTATTGGACACAGTCGCATATGCATGCGGGCAGACTATTTTCTGCCCATGGGCATATGTGGGTTGTCCTATGACAACCCGCATACAATTAGGGCTGACCTTGTTTAGAGGTGCACGCCCTCCCAAAAATTAAAATAAAAGAAAAAATAAAGTATGGAAATACAAGAGGAGCTAGTTTGTACTTACTTAGTTTGAGCGGAAGTTCGTTTCATCCTCTGAAGCTACTGGAATCAACTCTTTTAGAAAAGGGGTGTTTTTTACTTTTTTGTCAATTCTCAATTTACAATGGTGATAACGAGCTACCAGCTTCTATTTATAGACTTTTTGGCCCCTTTTTGTCTTTTTTTGAACCCTTTTGTCGTTTTTTCTAGCTTGAAAATCGTTTAGCATGGTTCTTGAGTTTCTTACAGGATGTTACGATACACTTCACTTTTGGATTGGGAAAATTTTTGAGAGTTGGGCCATTTTTAAAGGTCCTTTGGTGAAAATTCGTTTTCCAACTTTTTGCATCTAAGTTAGGATTCCACCTCCACTTTCTGCATCTCGTTGTCTTTTTTGCTTTGCCATCAGCGATGATTTTAAGGATGGAAATTTATTTTAAAATGTAGAAACCTTGGCAAATCTTACTAATCATGCAGATGCCAACAATAAATGATTGGCGATATTTTTGTAAAAATATTCAAATTTGTAAGGATTTTATATAGTTTTTATAAAATTTTGGCGATTTTTAAGGTAAAATAATTTTATCCTATAGAATTTGGCGAATCATTTTTAAAATAGCAAATCTCGTTTTTGGAAAAATCATGGAAAATTAGCCGATGAGCGAAATTTAGCCCCTAAAATCATCCATGTTTTCCATAGAATCGATCCCACCGAGTTGCGACATGGAACCATCATTACTTCTTTAGAAGTGTCATAATTTAGTGGTATATCTTTCGTCTACATGGATGTGGTAGAGACTGGTATATTGTTAAATGACATTAGGCTCAAGAGTCCTTGTTAGTCGTGTCCTGATTATGAGTTTGAGCCTCATTTGCATGATTCATCATCACTCTTGAACTCACCCTCGGGACTCCCAAACAATGATGAGTCTTCTTTAAACCTTTTTCAGACTCTTTAAACATGAAAATATTACCAAGTGATCTTGTTGCACTTCACGCTCGCCAAACTAAAACTTGAAGGAACGTCCGTCTGGCAGTAGTTTACCCCTTTTTGGGTTCGGACGGTCAATCGTATGAACAAAGGTATACTCTAGGAACTTCGGTTCTCTAGAAGAGTATTCCTAGGTATAAGTTTAACCCTTTTTCAGACCTGAGGGACTAAATTTATGAAAAAGGAACCCCCACAGAGTCCATAGTTAAGCTCTTTTCAAACTCCCTAAAAGTGAAAATATGGACGAGTGACCTTGTTTCTTCACACTCGTTAAATTGGTCAAGAAGAACATCCCTTATGGAGTCCATAGTTAATCTCTTTTCAGACTCCTTAAAAATGAAAAGATCGTCGAGTGACCTTGTTTCTTCACACTCGTTAATTGGTTCAGAAAAACATCTATTGGCATGAGTTTACCCCTTTTTTTGGCCTGTAGATTAAGAAGGATAAAGGTACACCTCGGGAGATTCGTCTTGCCGGGATAGTTCTCCTCAATAAATTTCACTTTTTCGAGCTAAAGAGACTAAATCTAGAAAAAGGCAGTGAGTCCATAGTTAAGCTCTTTTTAGACTCCTTAAAATTGAAAAGATTGTCGAGTGATCTTTTCTTTGTCACACTCGTTAAAATGGTTTTGAATAGACATCTTTTCGGTGCTAGTTTACCCCTTTTTCGAACTGACTAGACTATTTTCGAAAAAGGTACCCCAGTGGAGTCTTCTTTTACGCTTTTCTAGACCCTCTAAAAGTGAAAAATCGTTGAGCTTACCTTCTTTGGGCTCATTAAAATTACATCGAAGGATGTTATCATTGTGTCTTATTAATCGCATTTGCATCCCTGTGTCTTTGGCCTAATGTCGGCTCCATGTTTCTCTCAACTGAACCATCTGAAGCATGCCTTATACACAAGCCTTGTAGCAATTTTCCTTTGCGTCTTGACACCTTGACCCATGGAGAAATTTTTCCGAGTGTCCTTTTCCTTCATATATCTCCCTTCTCTGAGAATTAGTGTGTTCCTTGCACTTGGAACTTATATGTTTGTGACACTTGTTCCTCCTTTGTAACGTAGCATTCTTTTATTATTTTTCAAGCTTTCCAAAATTATTCAAAAAGACAAAAAAAATCAAATATACCCCAAAAAGAGGAAGGGAAAAGTATTTTCTTTTGTTGGCATCACAATGAGTCGCCCTTGGAAAAATCACATCCTTCCATTTGTTCGTCAAGCTATGGGATTTAATATGACCTTAGGAAGTTGTTCTCACTACATAGAGTTGTGTCCTCCTCTGTTTGGTTATTCTTCCAAACATGTGGAGAGTTTGTGTTGCCTCCTACATCGTAAACTTATGTCAATGTCGTGTTGCCTGAGTCTCATCATTTGTCATTCTATTTTCCAAGAGAAGTTTTTCCCAACTTGAGTTGGTCCTTCTGCAGTTTGTCTCTTGTCCTCATGCCTGGCCATCCCGAAAAGTCCAATCAAGTCCTTGTTCGAAATCAAATGAAGTCCTCTTCTTGATCACCGAGATCCTCTTGTATATTCCCGACGAGCTATCGAAGACCTCTGGGTAGTGAACTCATACACTCATATTACACTCCTACTTGATTTTTGAATATCTTGAAGTTGTTTCTCGAGCTCTGAAGGCCTCATCTCTAGCCATCAGGCATCATTGGCTTCTTGAAGACGGATACTAGACATGTATATCTTTTGATTTTGAGATGTAGATTTTTTTTGTATTGCTCATGGATACACTTTATATAGTTATGTGACATGGATCTGCAATGTATTTTATTGGAATCCATGATTTTATTTCATACTTTGCATGGGTATGCCTGCCTCGGTGAGATAATTATTATTTTGTAGATGGCACCTCCCAAACTCCAGTCCCTGGGCTCACTCGCTTCGTACATTGGTGACGATTTGTAATGTATTTCAGCCATCAGATGCTCTTCTGACCTCACACATTAGGGGGCATTTGTTATAACCCTAAATTGCATCATACATGCATGCCTGGCATCAATCCATCTTACTTTCTATTTTTTTCAAAGCCATCACTGAATAGATCTTCTAAAAAACCATATTTTTAAAGATGGATGTGCCTCGCACCACTAGTTATCGTGTACACACACTTTCTTCACCTCTATATCTTGTGTGTGTACGCTAGCTGCACCATTACAACCCATGTATACTCACAAAAATTGAAAAAAATAAAAATGTGCAAGGGGATACAGGATTTTGGGTAGTTTCCTAACCAATTGACCGCCCATAGTGTTGGACAATTGAGAGGGGGAGGGGTGAATCAGTTGTTACCGTGCTTAAACAATTATGCTTCTTTTAAACTCTTTGTTGAGACACCAAATGATGATCACAATAATGCATGGAAATAAACAATGGCACATTCAGCATCAATCACATATATGAGAAACACAGAGACAGATATTTCCTGAGGAAACCCATACAGGGTAAAACCATCTTTTTCTTTATATGATAAGTAATGGTTACAATATTTACATTATCATACATATGAGCACCAACTCATAATGAGGCTACAACCTCTGTTTAGCAAGCTGCAACTTGCTGAGAGCACCAAATCTGTGTTTTCTCTAGCACCCATTAGAAGGAAGCACCAACTCCCTGGTTTTTCTAGCACCAACTAGAAGGAAGCACCAACTCCCTGGTTTCTCTAGCACCAACTAGAAGGAAGCACCAACTCCCTATTTTCAAGCACACACTTGATCCTCTGAGGACAACAGTCCTCCCTAGCACCTCCCAACCGCCCTCAAATATAAATCTTTGCTTCTGAAACTTATTACAGTGATATAATGTTCAAAAATGGCTTACCCGACTTATCACTGTTCTGTTGCATTCTGTTGCTCTGTCTGCCTCATTTCCTTTCTACTCACATCCCTTGCATTGTTTGGTATTCTAATTTTTATGCTCTGTGTGCCATCTCCATTCTCTGCACAGTTCCTCTTCTGTGCTATTCAGCTGCTGCACTCTCCTCATTCTTCACACCTGAATTACCTTTACCAAAAACCCTCACTGCAAACTCCAATAGCAACAACGATCCAATCTCTTCTTTTTACCGTGTATTTATAGCTTTTGTGCACCTTGTGCATGCAATGTTCGCCATACCTCTACATGCAGACTCTGCGTCATTATCCTCCACCTCTCGAGTGCTCTGTCTGATTATCATTGTGACTCTTCAGCTTCTCTGGTGGTTCACCCCGCGTGTCCAGCATCATTGTATGTTATGCTGAGATTCCTCAGTCTCTCTGGCAGTTTAAGACTCTTCGTCTTCTCTGAGATAGTCGAACTCTTGATCTTCATCAACCCTGATCGACGGTTCATGATTTTGGTGAATCAACAGTCCTGATCTCATCATGATATCGCATCTCGTTGTTCCTTTGTTGGAGATTTTCGTTACTCCAAGTCGCGCTAGGCAAGACTCCGAGATGGACCTCAGATCAACGGTCCACATCTTTTGGTGTATTGACGGTCAAGATCTTATCGTGATCTCGCATCTCGCTGTTTCTTCGCTGGATATTCTCGTCACTCCAAGTCGCGATAGGCGAGACTTCGAGATGGAGCTCAGATCAACGGTCCACATCTTTTGATGTATTGACGGTCAGGATCTTATCGTGATCTCACATCTCGTTGTTTCTTCGCTAGATATTCTCATCACTCCAAGTCATGATAGGCGAGACTCCGAGATGGAGCTTAGATCAACGGTCCACATCTTTTGGTGTATTGACGGTCAAGATCTTATCGTGATCTCGCATCTCGCTGTTTCTTCGCTGGAGATTCTCGTCACTCCAAGTCGCGATAGGCGAGACTCCGAGATGGAGCTTAGATTAATGGTCCACATATTTTGGTGTATTGACGGTCAGGATCTTATCATGATCTCGCATATCGCGAGTTTGGTGGTTATGTTTCTTGCCTTTCCAAGTCGCGAGTCGCGAAACTCTGAGATGAAGCTTTATGGTGCTCTGATCTTTCACCACGCGTCCTCTTGATCCAACGGTCCTTGATTAAATCATGATCTTTCTTATCGTTGTTCCTTTGACTTTCTAGTCAGCGATATGACAATCTTTTGCCACGTGTCCTCTTGATCCAATGGTCCACGATTAACTCGCTATCTCACATCTCGTGAATCTGGAGATGAATCATCTCGCCTCTCCAAGTCGCGATCCACGAAGCTCCGATATGGGGTGTGATCAATGGTACGAGTTTGATCTTGGCTCAACGGTTGTGATTGAATCGCAATATCGTGTTTCACGATTTCAGAGTTCTTGTTGTCAATTGAATTGGACATTTCAAAGTCCCGATCCCCGATTCTCCGATGAAGCCTCCTGTCGAGCTTCTCCTGGTGGCGCTTGATCGCTGCCACGCATCCACACAAATGGATGGTCCAGATCTCGTCGGTATTTCGTGACTGTTTCTGTCCCAATGCACACGACCTCGAGAATTCCGATTTCCCGATGACCGATATCCCGATGCCTATCGGGACTTCTCTTCCTTCTCCCGAGGCTTATCTCCCTCGCAGCTTCTGCAGATCTGACGGCTGTCGGCAACCCTCCACCAAATATAACGGCTCTCGATGCATTCGATCATTCACTTATTTCGATCATTCACCTCTCTGAACTTGTCTTATGTTTGTCTGTCATCTTCACTGTTGCCATCAATGACAAGCATTTGTTGTCTGTTCACTGAATTTGCCAGCAATCTCCCCCTTTGGCATTGATGGAAACACTTACATTCAGACCCAACTCCAGACCCAACTCTCCTCTGCATTCGTCCATTCAGACTCTTCTCTGGTCCCGAAACATTTCGAACTCAATTCCTTTCTCCCCCTTTGACATCAATGTCAAAGAAGAAGCATTCTTCCACTGATCTTATTGCAGAAAATACTCCCCCTGTCGTCTATAAACATCTAGAAAAGATACCAGATATTCAATCAATACTCCCCCTGACCAGGTGAACATTTTAAACACCAGAAATCATAACCCCCAACTTTTGACGAAGATATCCAAAAGGTGTCGCTGCTAATGGTTTGGTAAAAATATCAGCAATTTGTTCTGTAGATGGTATATAATTCAGTTGAACAATTCTATTTGTAACTTGTTCTCAGAGAAAATGATACTTGATTGGAATATGCTTAGTCTTGGAATGGAGAACAGGATTCTTGGAGACACTAATGGCACTTGTGTTATCACAATGAATTGGAATAGGATCAGTGTAAGTTACCTTCAGATCTGCAAGAGTTTGTATCATCCATAAAATTTGTGTGCAGCAAGTAGTAGAAGCAATGTATTATGCCTCTGTAGTGGATAATGAAATAGATCCTTGCTTCTTACTAAGCCATGCAACTAATGAGTCACCCAAAAGAATGCTCCTCCACTGGTGTTTTTTCTCTCATCAACACAATTTGCCCAGTCTGCATCTGAATAAGTAGTGAACTGGAAATTCTGATTTCTAGGATACCACAGTCCATAAGTCATTGTTCCCTTCAAGTATTTAAATATTCTCTTGACAGCTGCCAAATGACTTTGTTTAGGAGCAGACTGAAAACGACCTACCATTCCAACAACTTGCA
>ML779122.1:1138504-1158361 GCA_009831015.1 Picea engelmannii | reverse complement strand
TTTCTTTATATGATAAGTAATGGTTACAATCTTTACATTATCATACATATGAGCACCAACTCATAATGAGGCTACAACCTCTGTTTAGCAAGATGCAACTTGCTGAGAGCACCAACTCTCTATTTTCTCTAGCACCCACTAGAGGGAAGAACCAACTCCCTGGTTTTTCTAGCACCAACTAGAAGGAAGCACCAACTCCCTGGTTTCTCTAGCACCAACTAGAAGGAAGCACCAACTCCCTGTGTTCAAGCACCCACTTGATCCTCTGAGGACAACAGTCCTCCCTAGCACCTCCCAACCACCCTCAAATATAAATCTTTGCTTCTGAAACTTATTACAGTGATATAATGTTCAACAATGGCTTACCCGACTTATCACTGTTCTGCTGCATTTCGTTGCTCTGTCTACCTCATTGCCTTTCTGCTCACATCCCTTGCGCTGTCTGGTCTTCTGATTTTTAAGCTCTGTGCGCCATCTCCATTCTCTACATAGTTCCTCTTCTGTGCTATTCAGCTGCTGCACTCTCCTCCTTCTTCACACCTGAATTACCTTTACCAACAACCCTCACTACAAACTCCAACAACAACAGCGATCCAATCTCTTATTTGTACCCTGTATTTATAACTTCTGTGCACCTTGTGCATGCAATGTTCCCCATACCTCTGCATGCAGACTCTGCATCATTATCCTCCACCTCTCGAGTGCTTTGTTTGATTATCATCGTGACTCTTCAGCTTCTCTGGTGGTTCGCCCCGTGTGTCCAGCATCATTGTATGTTATGCTGAGATTCCTCAGTCTCTCTGGAAGTTTAAGACTCTTCGTCTTCTCTGAGAGAGTTGAACTCTTGATGTTCATTGACCCTGATCGACAGTTCATGATATTGGTGAATCAATGGTCCTGATCTCATCGTGATATCGCATCTCGCTGTTCCTTCATTGGAGATTTTCGTTACTCCAAGTTGCGATAGGCGAGACTCCGAGATGGAGCTCAGATCAACGGTCTACATATTTTGGTGTATTGACGGTCAGGATCTTATCATGATCTCGCATCTCGCTGTTTCTTCGCTGGATATTCTCATCACTCCAAGTCGCGATAGGCGAGACTCCGAGATGGAGCTTAGATCAACGGTCCACATCTTTTGATGTATTGACGGTTAGGATCTTATCGTGATCTCGCATCTCGTTGTTTCTTCGATGGAGATTCTCGTCACTCCAAGTCGCGATAGGCGAGACTCCGAGATGGAGCTTAGATCAACGGTCCACACATTTTGGTGTATTGATGGTCAAGATCTTATCGTGATCTCGCATCTCGTTGTTTCTTCGCTGGAGATTGTCGTCACTCCAAGTCGCAATAGGTGAGACTCCGAGATGGAGCTTAGATCAATGGTCCACATATTTTGGTGTATTGACGGTCAGGATCTTATCATGATCTCGCATCTCGCGAGTTTGGTGGTTATGTTTCTTTCCTTTCCAAGTCACGAGTCGTGAAACTCCGAGATGAAGCTTTATGGTGCTCTGATCTTTCGCCACGCGTCCTCTTGATCCAATGGTCCTTGATTAAATTGCGATCTCACATCTCGCTATTCCTTTGAATTTCCAGTCAGTGATATGACGATCTTTTTCCACGTGTCCTCTTGATCCAATGGTCCACGATTAACTCGCTATCTCGCATCTCTTGAATCTGGAGATGAATCATCTTGCCTCTCCAAGTCGCGATCCATGAAGCTCCGAGATGGGGTGTGATCAACGGTCTGAGTTTGATCTTGGCTCAACGGTTGCGATTGAATCGCAATATTGCGTTTTGCGATTTCGGAGTTCTTGTTGTCAATTGAATTGGACATTTCAAAGTCCCGATCCCCGATTTTCTGATGAAGCCTCCTGTCGAGCTTCTCCTGGTGGCGCTCGATCGCTGCCACACGTCCACATGAATGGACGGTCTAGATCCCGTCGGGATTTCGTGAATTTTTTTGTCCTAATGCACACGACCTCGAGAATTCTGATTTCCCGATGACCGATATCCCGATGCCTATCGGGACTTCTCTTCCTGCTCCTGAGGCTTATCTCCCTCGCAGCTTCTGTAGATCTGACGACTGTCGGAGACCCTGCACCAAATCTAAGGGCTCTCACTGTGTTCGATCATTCACTGCTTTCAATCATTCACCTCTTTGAACTTGTCTTCTGTTTGCCTGTCATCTTCACTGTTGCCATCAATGACAAGCATTCGTTGTCTGTTCACTGAATTTGCCAACACATTGTCGGTCACCCAACCGAATAAATATATTTTTGGCATATAAAATAAGTTGTTGGTTCCCATTCCTACAAGAAGCATGAGAGAAAAGAAAATCTGCCCATTTCACTATTCCCCCTTGCCCCAATTATTTTCCACAACATTGTGAGTTTGAGTCAGAATTCCTTATTCTAACCCTTTTTCCTCCATTGCAAACCCTTGCCATTTCCCTAGAGAGAACTGAAGACAATAAAGATACGTGGAAGAAGTTGGAGCTTGGTGAAGAGGATCACAGGCCCGAGTTCGAGGAGGATTTATCGATCTCACATTGTAAGATACTCTGTGATATTAATATAAAGAAGTACTTTTTTCGTCCCACCAAATGATGTCTTCAATCTTTATGATTTATTTATATATATTTTATATATTTAAACCACTAATAAATATATAGAATGTGTGCTCGTAGTTTTTTGTTTATCTTTTGGTGAATGCAGGTTGGACTTGGGATGATATTTGCAGTCAGGAAACAATGGAGTGCAAAGGGATCAACACCAGACTCGGGGTTTAAGGTAAGCCTACTGGATCCCTATACATTGCATCTTATATATGATTGTGGGGTACTATCAGGATAGTTGTTAAAATTAGGAGACTTTAGACGGTTAGCTCTGCCTGCACTTTAGAACCCTAGTGTAGTTCGTAGGGGGTTTTCCCACTATAGCAGTACCTGTGTGACTTCAATGATCATGGGAGATCAGATTTTACTCCAATGTATACAGATATCTTCAGATTGATTTTGAGACTGGTTTTATTGGGCCTTGTTCATGACTATGATAGCCTTTGGCATGTAGCCACCTTTGTATTGCCTATCCATGGTCGTGGACAGTTGTTTGGTATATTTTCACATGGATCTACAGTGTAATTCAAATTGGCAGCCATATATGCAAAGTCAATACATATTGTAATGAGCAGATAGTTCTTCCAAATGGGTCCCCATTACTCCACTTTTGAGTATTATAATGTATTTCGGCCATCGCAGATACTCCTTTGACCTCACACATTAGGAGGCATATGTTATAGCAAGATTTTCCTCACCCTATCCAATCTTGCACAGAGGGCCCTTTTCCATTTCCCTATGAAGACTTGAAATTCCTTTTTGCAAATCTCAGAGCTAAAAACATGATTTTTCTACATATATGCTCCCTGCCTATATTACAACATGCGTATACGCAAGTTGCACCACTACAACCCACGTACATCAAGATTTGTGCCCAAAATTAAAAAATGGTGTCGAGCTTCCATGTCACGTCACGAGATCTATGATCCTTGGCCTTCCATATATTGGAAACGTTCTGACTCGACCCTTCAGTTCCACTTGAGGGCTACAAATGGGCCAAATCTGAACTATGGAAAAGAAGAGAAAGAAGTCAACTTTGAGAACAAATTTACTCTGGAGAAATTATTCACTTCACATTGATCTTGCATCCCTTTTTCCTTTAAGTCTGAACACATTCTTCAGCCCCCAAGCTCTTCCCTTATTGATTTAGAACCTCATTGTCTCTCTTATATGATATTGCCTAGCTAGAAAGAACTTAGTTTCTCTGTTCTGAACTGTGACGACACAAAAGCTTGTAACTCATTCACTTTTGTTGATTACATCTTAATAGAAATACTCTTTTCTCGTCCAATTAATATATCACAAATATTTGAATTTTTATTCCATGGGCTTATTTGTTATGAATGTTGATGGATTATTCTATCGAATGTGCTAACATTATATATTATTTCCATATGATTGCGTTTCTTCATTGTTGAAGACTAGTTGTAGGTGTATTGCTTTGGGTCAAGTGCTCAATAGTGGACTTCATCAAACGTCTGGACAAGGTAGGCCTTTTATCTTGTCTTGCTAGCATATTTGTTTATATAGCATACTTGATATTATAGTTGATTTCTACAGTCATTTCCATCTGTTGTGGTTTACCCCTAGCCATAGAGATATTTTCCTCATAACACAGGCGAACAGTCGTAAGTCAGGTCCACCGTATGGGTAGGGTAACAAAGCCTAAAATCTTGAAAGCATCGCCTCTCATAGAGGTAAAGGTACTAGAAAGACCCCCATATATGAATAGATCCCTAGAAATATATCTGAGGCTAAGAAGGTATTAGAGGGTTATCTCTGCAATCAACTTCGTGCGACCTCTTGCTTAACTCCAGTGTGAGCGGAGTGCCTTGACGTCAATAATTGCATAATGGATTTCACCACTCCATGGTCAGAGACATATGTTGAGTTTAATAGCCTTGGAGAAGTTTACTCACAAAATCCTTTTCCAAGGCCCTATATCCTATGCTTGTTTGTGTACTCTAGAAAATAAAATTATTTCGAACTAATTTTTATTAATCAACGTTACTTTTAATGGATTCGTTTACTAAAAATATGTGGTCATGAAACTGGTGATGTTATGAATCAACATATAAAAGAAATGAATATAAACAAAATGCTAAGTCCTAATCTCAAATTCCCAAAATATGATAATCTTTCAAAATGAAACTTTCAATTCAACTCTGCAATTTCAATAAGATGCAATTTTCCCATGTATATTAAGATCAATATTAAACAACCCAAAGATCAAATTCCAAAATTAAAAATGCATATTTTTGTATTTTCAATATAAAGAAATGAAAATGCAAGGACTAAACAACAACTTGATATATAGACTCCACTGCAAGAAAAAACAGACAAGATAAGAAGGATACCAAGAAGCAAACACTCAGACCAAAATGCAAGGAAAACCAATGAAAAATATGATGAGAAAGAAAAACCACCCGAAAATTCTACCATAAAACAATTTCCTTTCACTCTACAAGCATTCAACAGTTGGGACAGAGACCCAAGAAGACTCAACAACCATCAAAACTCACCCAACAAACACCAAACCCAGTAAATAAGCTTAAACAGTTGATGTGCGCGATTGTTTAAGCCAAAATCGCATATGTACATGCCCTATAGAAGGACAACTCGCGTATGTACACAACTGTGTTAGGAACCAAATATCAATATAGCATAGAAAAACCTCAGAATAAATACTCAACGCCTTGAAAAAGAGATAATTTTAGATAATAAGCCTCTTCGAGGGGGAAGCCTCCTTTTACCCCACATAAATGTTCAAGTACAAGATGATTCCAAATGAAAATGTCTCCTTGGTATATATAGGAGACTAGGAGGTATAATTACAACTAATGGAATAAAGCCGACATAAATAAAATAACATTACTAATGTAATATGCCCCAATTAAGGGGTAATGAGCCAATATTATGGCTTAACATGCCCCTCCCCTTGGGACAAGTGTTGTCTGTAACGCTTGAGTAACTCTGGGTGCTTCTGTATAAAAGACTCATCTTCCCAAGTGGAATCTTCAACCGGTAGTTTCCTCCATTTAATGAGATACTCTGAAATGGATCTATTCCTCAGCTGGTGAATTCTCGTGTCAGTGATGGCTTCAGTATCCGATATGATTTTTCCTTCCTCGTCAAGTTCTGGAAATATAGTTTGAACTGGGATCTTGTCGCCTATAACCTTCTTTAAGCATGAAACATGGAAAACTGGGTGTACTCGTGAAGATGCAGGCAAATCCAATTTGTATTCCATAGTATCAATCTTTTGCAACACCTTATAAGGGCCATAGTAGTTTGGTGATAATTTATTATCCTTCTTGGTTTGCTTGAGGGACATCTATTTGTATGGTTGTAGTCTTAAAAACACCCAATACCCTACTTCAAAACTGCTTTCACTAAGATGTTGATCTTCTTGTTGTTTCATGCAATTTTGTGCCATGGTCAGGTTGTCCTTTAAGATTTGGATAATTTGTTGTTGATTCTCGATGTGATATTCCACTACTTGAACCTTAGGTTTTTCTTTTAGAGAAGAAGTGATGGAAGGAGGGTGGTATCCATAGAGTGCTATAAATGGTTTCATTTTTGTTGCAGTATGAAAGGAAGTGTTATACCACCATTCTGCCAAGGGTAACCATTTGAACCATTGTGTTTGTTTATCAAATACAAAGCAATGAAGGTAGCCTTCCAGAAATGTGTTCACTATCTTGGTTTGTCCATCAGATTGAGGATGATAGGACGAGCTATGAGCCAATTGAGTACCTAAACAAGAAAATAATTATGTCCAAAAATGTCCAATGAAGATGGGATCTCTGTCACTTACAATAATCTTTGGGTTTCCATGTATCTTTTGAACTATCTCCATGAATGCGGTGGAAACTGTACTAGGTTTGAAGGGATGAGAGAGTGCACAAAAGTGTGCGTACTTGGTCAGTCTATCAACAATCACCATGATGACACTCTTTCCTTCAGACTTCGGTAACCCTGTGATGAAATCCATGGAAACCTCCTCCCAACACTGACTTGGGATGGCTAATGGTTGTAAAAGACCTGGTGTATTAATTGTTTCCACCTTATTTTGTTGGAAAACCAAACATTCTACCACAAACCTTTGAACGTCAGTTTTAAGTCCATCCCAAAAAAAATCCTTCTTGACACTATGGTAGGTTTTCAAAAATCTCGAGTGCCCTCCTACTAGAGAGGTGTGCAATTCCAATAGTACCTTTTGTTTGAGTTGGGAGTTATCACATACATATAAGTGATCTTTGTACCATAGTGAATCATTTTTCCA
This sequence comes from Picea engelmannii, assembly GCA_009831015.1. Classification (NCBI taxonomy): domain Eukaryota; kingdom Viridiplantae; phylum Streptophyta; class Pinopsida; order Pinales; family Pinaceae; genus Picea; species Picea engelmannii. Next base: position 1,151,456 of record ML779122.1, on the reverse strand, counting down.
TGTAAATGTATCTGATGCACTGGAACCTTGCTACAACCTTTGAATGAGAGTCCACACTTTTTCGTAATTCTTCCATTCATCCCTTGCTTCTATTATCCAATCGGGTTGGATGATCGAGAAAGCATTGAGAAAGGCCTCAATATCTTCATCCTTTCTTGAGAGTGCATGTTGAAGTTAAATCTCCCTACGGACAGGTAGATCTCCTCAAAGAGATAGACTCTTAACTCTAAGACAAAAAGTGCTTATCATGGTCACTGAATTCCTTTTAGATCTAGGTGGACTAGTGTGTGAGGAGGAATGAGAAAAGAAGTACCTTTTACCAGTGTTTGTCCCTGCACGCTCCGAGTTGAGCCCCAATATTTCGCTCCTCGATAAGCCCTCTAGACAAACAAAGTACGACTACTTCCTACTCTATCAATATTAGTCCGAAATAGGTCTATCTTACTAAAGAGACAAATTCATGTCAGATTGAACATGAATTAGAAAGAAATAGGCCAAGCAAATTATATTAATGAGGCCAAAACATTGCTTACAACCATAGATGAATTGCAACAGTTTCGTCAAGTCCTCCTTGTCTACCCCTTGCTCAAAACATCCATGATCCAAATGATGATAGCTTCACTGATTGATCCCTATGAGATCACAGGTCTCTTGCCTCCAAAATATCTCTGCTCCAGCACCACTTATAAGATCATAATTTTGGTTTGATTCTCACTTTCCAGTCCTCTTTCACCATGAGAAAGCTTGCTTATATAGCCTTGGAGAGGCTTTAACCACTTGATATATCCTTGGGGAAGTTGAGGATTTCCCTCCTTCAGCTGAGGACCTACCCTAAAATCATGGCTGGACTAGGGATTCGAATCCAACTTCCTTCCAAGAATGAAAGGATCCTTCCCCCATTCATCTCAACAACTTAACTACTGCCCAGAATAGGCAGTGCTCCCTCAAAAGGGCCATCAGAGCGTTGTAGCACTCCCTAGTAGTGTTTAGGGGAGCGCCAAAACTCCTTAGGATAGGATCACTCCTGCAAAGGGGGAAAATGGTGTTATAATGCTCCCTGATAGCTTATGGGGGAGCGCCAGCACTCCTAAGAGAGGTATAGGGGAGCGCTCCCTTCCAAAAACTTAGTTTTTTGAGTGTTTTCAGATGGCAAAAGGTTCATGATCCCAGTTAACTTTTCCTCCTCTTCCAAATCAAGTTTTTGACAAGTGCAAAGTGTCCTCTTGATGTCGTTTACAGGCACGACATAGGAATCATGGAAGTATGCCTCCCTGACACTTGCGACACTTATGACCTTTGTAATGACGACACTTGCGACACTATCAAAGTGATTATTTTTTATGTGTAACAGATTGCCCCCCAAAGTATGAAGTTAGAAGATAAGAACTGATAACTGAAATGCTTTGTAGACTTTCAAGAAAGGGTATAGATGCAGAGAACCTACAAAAGCTGCACACAAACATCCAACAAATATTATGACATGTTTCAAACCCAAGGCAGGCATACCTATGCTTGGGTGATCAAGACTTGCAAGATATGGCCGCCATAAAATACACTGCGGATCCATAATTGTATTGATAAAAAGGTATAGCCACTGAAAATACACTGTGGATCTATACTCTTATGACATGAACTGATCGTAGCCACGAAGAATAAACAGTGGATCTATGAGATGACAAGACATAGCCATGACCAATACAAAGTGGATCTATGTAATAGTATATGTGTCATTGTTCAAAAGAAACTCTGTCACAACCTGGGCAAAGTACATATCAGAGTGATCACTCAACCCAGGGTCTTCTTACCGATCCTGATGTAGTACGAATCTAACCATGTGAATAGATGTCTTGATGTCAAATATGGAAGAAACCACTTGATTACCGGTCAATGATGTCAACCGTTAACAAGCATGAGGGAGATCAGCATTAATGTCAATGATTCCCAAGGTACTCTAGTACATTCCAACGAATGTGAATGGATGAGCTGAAGTTGAACATCTGTGGAATCATCCGATCAGAGGTCAATGATGTAAACCCACTGTTGGACGTGAGGAGGCCTGCCATTGAGGCATGCAGGTCCAAAAGTACTAACTGGTTTCTAAGGCTAGTTCCTGGATAAGGTGTTGAAGTCGACAGGAATAAACTCATCGAAGGAGGGCCTTGATGTATCCCCCATCAATAACATGAAACAAACACAAAGATGTAGATGGTAGATCAAATGAACATGGACTGACAAAGGTATTGACACAAGATATTTGTGATGGCTGACTCTCGAGGCAGATAATTCCCTTGAACACTGAGGCACAACAGCAGAAACATGACATGGACCAAAACACGATAATGCAGTGGATACTGTGACTTTCGTTGGGTGACCCAAAGGAGTAAGAAAAACTCAGAGGATTGGTTCAGTGCAGAGGTTCAGCGGATTAAGATGTGCACAAAGACAAAGTGTCGTGTTCAAGGGCGACTCTAAGAGTTACTTGGTAATGTTCTCACAAAACTTCTTGGCTTGCTTCTTTCAATTTTTTCCCCCATCTAGATAGACGAGTACTTCTTTTTAATTTAACGAGATCGAGGAGGATAACACATGCTCGATAAAACTCACCTTCGGTAAGTTCCTCTTCCTTTGTTTAACGAATTGGAAGAAGTAAGGGTTCGATATCATATGGGCCTATCGATGTTTTGTTTAGTGAGTCCAAAGACATAAAACTCGAAGGTTTTTCATGATTATAGAGTCTGGAAAAACACTTAAAAGAGAACTCTCTCAGTTCCTTTTTCGTATAGTTAGTCTCATGAGGCCGAAAAAGAGATAAACTACCACTCGAAATATTCCCTTTCGAACCTTTTAATGAGTTTGAAAGGAAGCAAGATCACTCGACGATATTTTCATGTTTAGAGAGTCTGAAAAGAGTTTAAAGGTGACATGGGGTTCCTTTTTCATGTGTCCATACAGGTCCAAAAAAGAGATAAAAGTCTACCCAGATGCATTATCATGTATTTACGAGCACGAGAAAGAACAAAGACTAAGCTCGATATGCCCCCAGCTTAAAAGCTAGTGACTTAGCTCCAGAATGATTGGCAAAGGCTTGAGACATGCCCTCCAAGATTCAATTCATTCACCGGATCTAAGGGCGTCACCAATTTCTCTAGGAAATGAGAAAAAGGAGAAGGGTGGATGAAAAGAAGGTTCAAGAGAGGTGACTGTTTCATTTTTTAACGAGCTTGACACAGGAAAAGAACTATGCTCAAGGCCTCTGTTTAATGTTTTAACGAGCTTTCCACAGAGAAGAGAAACTATGCTCATGGTTTTGTCTGGATCATGGCTTCCGAGAGGATAATGCTCTGGAAGGATACCATGTCAAGGGAAGAAACTTGGTCATGGCCTCCAGGAGATCTTCCCTGGATGGAAGATAATCACTCAGGAAGGAACACATGTCGAGGGTCATGACAGGGGTAAGGAGATCAGGCTCCAATAACCCTACCGAAGAGATCACCATGTCAACTACCGGATCCAAAGCATCAGAAGTTGAAATCATGGGAGACAACGACACATAATTGACATGCGGCGGGGGCGATACTATCTGCATATAAGAACCACTTAGGTAGGTAACCCAGTCGGGGCCGATATCGGTTGAATGTTATCCTTTAAAGTTCCTATGAATACATCAATCAAGTGCTCATCTGGAATATCGGTTACCTTTATATTCAATCTTTGGAAGTTCTCAATGTGCTCGGTAACTGAACCCTTTTGCTTGAGATTTATCAATTGGCTAAAGAAGGTATTTCTCCTTGTATCCTCATAGTGTGCTAGCATTTCTTCCATGAAAATTTTCCAAGTGACAAGTGATTTACGAGAACAAAGCCATCGATACCATACAAATTGATTAGGTTCTAAATATAAAGATGCAATGCATACCTTTTGTGTATGTGGCACATTATGTAGACCAAATAATTGCTCCATCTGAAGTATCCATGTGATTGGATCCTTACCATCAAACTTCCTCATATCGATCTTAGGAACGTGGTTGGTATTCAACCCAAAGTTGGAGTTTCTCCATTCTGGATTCACCTTCCTTGTGTCCTCATCATGAATTTCATGGAATGCATTTTCACTTTCAGGTGTCTTCTTTGTTATGAAATTTTTCAATACTTCCATGATCTCCTCTTTTAAACCATCCATCTTTGCCTCCAACTTAGCTTCCATCTCTTGTATTTCATATTTTGTTACTATCTTCTTTTTTAAATCATTTATGTCCCTATTCATTTCTTCACCTTCATCAAGAGTCCAAGTAGGATTGTCTGGAGGCTTATTTGGTGTAGAAGATCCCTTTTTGGGTGGCATGTTGGCCAAGTATCACTTTTGAACCTTGATTTTGAGGTGGTTCTACTAGACAATCTTTATTTTTTTGTATCTCCCAAGTTTCGTCCCTTCTGGGTATGATTCCACAATGACTCAGTTCAGGATGATTCCAGAACCCTATCTTGCATAGGCTGTATCTCCGAAAGTATAAGGTCTCAGGAGCTGAAATTTTAACCCAACGTACCTTGATCCGTCTAATAAATATCCTCCAAGTCGTTCCTTATGAAACATTGTAGAAAAAAAGTTAGAGTGAAAATTCCAAGGTGTCTCAGATGTAGCAGTGAAACCCCAAGACCTTGAGCTCTGATACCATATGTTAGGAACCAAATATCAATATAGCATAGAAAAACCTCAGAATAAGTACTCAACACTTTGAAAATAGATAATTTCAAATAATAAACCTCTTCGAGGGGGCAACCTCCTTTTACCCCACATAAATGTTCAAGTACAAGATGATTCCAAATGAAATGTCTCCTTGGTATATATAGGAGACTAGGAGGTATAATTACAACTAATGGAATAAATCCGACATAAATAAAATAACATTACTAATGTAATATGCCCCATTTAAGGGGTAATGAGCCAATATTAGGGCTTAACAGTCTGTCAAGGGAAAAACCGTGTATATGTATTAAAACACTACCTTGGAAAGGGTTAATCCAAGAAACTCATATACAAATTAAAAAGAGACTGTCAAGCAATCAGGCGACAAGGAAACACAGGCTAACAGAGAGCAATCGAATGAAAAAAACACTCCAAACCCCAAAATACAAGATTCAATCCTCAATATGGTAACCAATTCTATTATGAGGAAAATCACTTTATGGCATGGGGTAAACCACAACAGACAGAATGACTATAGAAATAAACTCTAATCTCAAGTATGCTATATAAATGAAAATTCCAACATGACAACATAAAGAGACTACCTCGTCTAGATGTTCGATGAAGATCATTGTTGAGCACGTGACTCAAAGATTTATACCTGCAACTTGTCCTCAACAACCAATTTACGCAAGCATATGGTGATAATATATAATGTTAGCACATACAATCTCATAATCCATTAACATTCATAACAAATATGCCCATGGAATAATAATTTAAATATTTGCAAGATATCAATTGGATGAGAAAAGTGTATTTCTATTAAAAGATGATCAACAGAAGTGTATGAGTGACAAACTTCTGAGTCGGCACGTCTCAAAACTGAGAAACTAAGTCCCTTATGTTAGCACTCTGTAAATTTTGTTTGGATGATAGACAAACAACAAAGGTAATTGTTTCAACCTACTTTAGAGATGGGCACTATCCTACTCAACTCAGAGAGGGCTCTCTCGTGTCACTGTGTATTTGTTTGATAATTAGTGGCTAGATTTGGTTTGTTTTGGGTTTTTTTTATAAATTTGCTGGTTAGGAAGGGGAGGGACACTTAGGGCTATGGAGTCAAAATTCGGAAATTGAATGAAAACAAATGGTTGGCCGGTAGAACTCTCCATAGGATAAAGGATGAATGAGTTAATGAATCTGAGTTGTAATTTGAGTTTAATCAGAGTGGTAAGAGGAAGGAGAAAACAAATAACTGCATCAAATCATTACTAAAATGAATTATGAATTAGTCAAGAAAAAATACACACGGTTCAAATTGCTTAAGCCGAGAGAGTCACAAGATGAATTATGGGCATTTAACTCTCCAATTTAAACAGACGAAAATGTGAATTGAAATAAAGAGAACGGGAAATACATACAATGAAAGGAGACAAAACTCATATCACCACCATTAGAATCTTTTCATAGAGACTTCAAAAGCTTCTGCATGTGTATTCAATTCAGCTCCAGAAAATTACAATTGAGTTTAGAAACAACAAAAAGGTGCCCTTTCACTTCTGCCAACCCTAATACATACGTATCTCTTCACATTTATACAAACAATGAGTCCTTTTGTCTCCAAACCGGTTACAAATAAAGAAGTGTTTCGTTTGGAAACCATTTACACAAAACAATAGGCTTCATAACACCACCTTTAAATCTCAAACCATAATAGCTATGTAAAATATGAGAACGATTTTTGTAGATAAGATCATTATGAATAAATATCTCTCTCGGTTCCTCCAAATTCATCTCCAACTGGGCAGAACACGTGCCTCAAAAACATGTCTCGAACAGGAAATCATGAAAATTGAAAAATAGGGTTCAAATATTTCTTCGAATATCCCAATACATAAGCTTGTCTTGAATAAAAACCTCTCTCAATTTTGTGAAATTTTCCTCCATCTGTCCAGGATCTACATTTGAAAACTATGTCTCCAACAGAAAAAATCTTGAATTAGAAAATATAAGATTCCAAGATGTCCTCGATTCTCCCAGTATGTAACAGATATGATAAATATGGGGGAGTTTACTGTTTTATGGCCCATGCTAAGTATAAACCTCTTTCGGTTTCTCAAAATGTGCCAGGAATTTACCTTGGAAGACAACTAGTCAAAATTGCTAGAAATCATGGAAACTGAAACTTGAAAACTGATATGAGTGCAACTGATCAAATTCGTCTGCAAATGGTCTAACCTGAAAATGGTATAACCCCCAACTTACTTTCATTGGCCATTTGTGCAACAATATTTGTAGCATTTGTCTTTCAGAAATTTTGGGGACGAGGCAAAGTGGTTTGGGATAGACTTCTTTTCACCCCGAAATGCCTCCGGTGGTGCCATGTGGTCCCGAGTTGAAACCACGTTATTCTTATCGGCCCACTTTGAAATAATTAAACCTCATGCTAGTTCTCCACCCGATATGGGTGCTGACCATTGATCTGTGTTTCCTGAGATCTGTGGCCCATTGGATCCCATCGAACAATTGTTATGGTGATAACATACGCTCCAACTGGAGATGCTATCTTCCCTATGAGGTAGAAAAGAATGGCAGACCGAGTGCCTATCCATTGGGTTGTTCCCAAAACATGTGCATACTTTTCTCTAACATGTCACCATTATCCATTGAAAACCCAAATCTGTATAGTGCTCTCATCGCAACCCACATTTCTTTCACCAATATACTTTCCAATTATGAGATCAAGCTCCTTGATGTATTAGTTTTGCACATGGTCGCTGGTTCTTTATCAACATACAATAATACCATCATAATGGATATAACATATGGCACTAAATCATGAAATACATCAGCAATGTAGATCCAGCTAAATAATATCACATGCAAGCACAAATCCACAGTTGTAATAGAAGAGAACTTCATTCACCGCTATCCAGCTTTGTATAGCAATTGTCCATGATGAGTGACACCTCAACACTTAGAAACCTGGGCGGCTAAAAGAATTTAATTTCCTCGGCTCACCACACGACCTTTGCAAGAAATTGCAAATATACATTGCAAACTGCAAGATTTGATGAAATATTTATTCCATCTTTTGTGTTAACTCCAGGTGCGTTTTGATCTCGTAGCGAATTTTAACAGTGATTTAAAACAGCGCCCATAAATCATCAATGAAAGAAAGTTGCTAGTCCTTCCACTAGGTACTTGGCGTTGGGATCTTTGTCACTTACAATAATCTTTGGGTTTCCATGTAGCTTTTGAACTGTCTCCATGAATGCAATGGAAACTGTACTAGCTTTGAAGGGATGAGAGAGTGCACAAAAGTGTGCATACTTGGTCAGTCTATCAACAATCACCATGATGACACTCTTTCCTTCAGACTTCGGTAACCCTGTGATGAAATCCATGGAAACCTCCTCCTAGCACTGACTTGGGATGGCTAATGGTTGTAAAAGACCTGGGGTCTTAATTGTTTCCACCTTATTTTGTTGGAAAACCAAACATTCTACCAAAAACCTTTGAACATCAGTTTTAAGGCCATCCCAAAAAAAATCCTTCTTGACAATATGGTAGGTTTTCAAAAATACCGAGTGCCCTCCTACTAGAGAGGTGTACAATTCCAATAGTACCTTTTGTTTGAGTTGGGAGTTATTACATAAATATAAGCGATCTGTGTACCATAGTGAATCATTTTTCCATGTAAATGTATTTGATGCACTGGAACCTTGCTGCAACCTTTGAATGAGAGTCCACACTTTTTCGTAATTCTTCCATTCATCCCTTGCTTCTATTATCCAATCGGGTTGGATGATCGAGAAATCATAGAGAAAGGTCTCAATATCTTCATCCTTTCTTGAGAGTGCATGTTGAAGGAAAATCTCCCTGCGGACCGGTAGATCTCCTCAAAGAGCTAGACTCTTAACTCTAAGACAGAAAGTGTTTATCATGGTAACTGAATTCCTTTTAGATCTAGGTGGACTAGTGTGTGAGGAGGAATGAGAAAAGAAGTACCTTTTACCGGTGTTTGTCCATGCACGCTCCGAGTTGAGCCCCAATCTTTCGCTCCTCGATAGGCCCTGTAGACAAACAAAGTACGACTACTTCCTACTCTATCAAGATTAGTCCGAAATAGGTCTATCTTACTAAAGAGACAAATTCATGTGAGATTGAACATGAATTAGAAAGAAACAGGCCAAACAAATTATATTAATGAGGAAAAAACATTGCTTACAGCCATAGATGAATTGCAGCAGTTTCGTCAAGTCCTCCTTGTCTACCCCTTGCTCAAAAGATCCATGATCCGAATGATGATAGATTCACTGATTGCTCCCTATGAGATCATAGGTCTCTTGCCTCCAAAATATCTTTGTTCTAGCACCACTTAAAAGATCATAAGTTTGGTGTGGTTCTCACTTTCGAGTCCTCTTTCACCATGAGAAAGCTTGCTTATATATCCTTGGAGAGGATTTAACCACTTGAGATATCCTTGGGGAAGTTGAGGATTTCCCTCCTTCAGCTGAGGACCTGCCCTAAGATCATGGCTGGACTAGGGATTCAAATCCAACTACCTTCCAAGAATGAAAGGATCCTTCCCACATTCATCTCAACAACTTAACTACTACCCATAATAGGCAACGCTCCCTCAAAAGGGCCATCAGAGTGTTGTAGCGCTCCCTAGTAGTGTTTAGGGGAGGGCCAACACTCCTGAGGATAGGAGTGCTCCTGTAAAGTGGAAAAATGTTGTTATAACACTCCCTGCTAGCTTATGGGGGAGCACCAGCACTCTTAAGAGAGGTATAGGGGAGCGCTCCCCTCCAAAAACTTAGTTTTTTGAGTGTTTTCATATGGCAAAAGGTTCATGAGCCCAGTTAACCTTTCCTCCTCTTACTAATCAAGTTTTTTACAAGTACCAAGTGTCCTCCTGATGTCGTTTATAGGAACGACATAAGAATCATGGCGGTATGCCTCCCTGACACTTGCGACACTTGTGAGCAAAATGCAACACTTGCGACCTTTGTAATGACGACACTTGCGACACTATCAAAGTGAGTATTTTTTATGTGTAACAGATTTCCCCCCAAAGTATGAAGTTAGAAGACAAGAACTGATAACCGAAATGCTTTATAGACTTTCAAGCAAGGGTATAGACGCAAATAACCTGACAAAATCTGCACACAAACATCCGACAAATATTATGACATGTTTCAAACCCAAGGCAGGCATACCTATGCTTGGGTGATCAAGACTTGCAAGATATGGCTGCCATAAAATACACTGTGGATCCATAATTGTATTGATAAAAAGGTATAGCCACTGAAAATACACTGTGGATCTATAATCTTATGACATGAACTGATCGTAGCCACGAAGAATACAAAGTGGATCTACGAGATGACAAGACATAGCCACGACCAATACAAAGTGGATCTATGTAACAGTATATGTGTCATTATTCAAAAGAAACTCCATCGCAACCTGGGCCATGTACATATCAGTGTGATCACTCAACCCAGGGTCTTCTTATCGATCCTGGTGTAGTATGAATCTAACCATGTGAATAGGTGTCTTGATGTCGAACATGGCAGAAACCACTTGATTACCGGTCAATGATGTCAACTGTTAACAAGCACGAGGGAGATCACCATTAATGTTAATGATTCCCAAGGTACTCTAGTACATTCCAACGAATGTGAATGGATGAGCTGAAGTTGAACATCCGTGGAATCATCTGATCAGAGGTCAATGATGTAAACCCATTGTCGGATGTGAGGAGGCCTGCCATTGAGGCATGCAGGTCCCAAAGTACTAACTGGTTTCTAAGGCTAGTTCTTGGATAAGGTGTTGAAGTCGACAGGAATAGACTCGTCGAAGGAGGGCCATGATGTATCCCCCATCAACGACACGGAACAAAAACAGAGATGTAAGTGGTAGATCAAATGAACATGGATTGACACGGGTATTGAGACAAGATATTTGTGATGGCTGACTCTCGAGGAAGATACTTCCCTTGAACACTGAGGCACAACAACAGAAACGTGACATGGACCAAAACACGATAATGCAGTGGATACTGTGACTTTCATCGGGTGACCCAAAGGAGTAAGAAAAACTCAGAGGATTCAGTGTAGAGGTTCAGTAGATTAAGATTTGCGCAAAGACAAAGTGTCATGTTCAAGGGTGAATCTAAGAGTTACTTGGTAATGTTCTCACAAAACTGCTTGGCTTGCTTCTTTCAATTTTTTCCCCCATCCAGATAGACGAGTACCTATTTTTAATTTAATGAGATCGAGGAGGATAACACATGCTCGATAAAACTCACCTTCGGTAAGTTCCTCTTCCTTTGTTTAATGAACTAGAAGAAGTAAGGGTTTGATCCCATATGGGCCTGTTGATGTTTTTTTTAGTGAGTCCAAAGACAAAAAACTCGAAGGTTTTTCATAATTATAGAGTCTAGAAAAACACTTAAAAGAGAACTCTCTCAGTTCCTTTTTCGTACAGTTAGTCTCACGAGGCCGAAAAAGAGATAAACTACCACTCGAAAGACGCCCTTTCGAACCTTTTAACGAGTGTGAAAGGAATCAAGATCACTCGACGATCTTTTCATGTTTAGAGAGTCTGAAAAGAGTTTAAAGGTGACGGGGGGTTCCTTTTTTGTGTGTCCATACAGGTCTGAAAAACAGATAAAAGTCTACTAGGATGCATTCTCATGTATTTACAAGCACGAGAAAGAACAAAGACTAAGCTCGGTATGCCCCCAGCTTAAAAGTTGGTGACTTAGCTCCGGAATGATCAGCAAAGGATGGAGACATGCCCTCCAAGATTCAATTCATTCACCGGCTCTAAGGTCATCACCAATTTCTCTAGGAGATGAGAAAAAGGAGAAGGGTGGATGAAAAGAAGGTTCAAGAGAGGTGACTGTTTCATTTTTTAACGATCTTGACACAGGAAAAGAACTATGTTCAAGGCCTATGTTTCATTTTTTAATGAGCATGCCACAGAGAAGAGAAACTATGCTCATGGTTTTGTTTAGATCATGGCTTCCGAGAGGATAACGCTCTAGAAGGATACCATGTCAAGGGAAAACACTCGGTCATGGCCTCCAGGATATCTTCACTGGATGGAAGATAATCACACGGGAAGGAACACATGTCGAGGGTCGTGACAGGGGTAAGGAGTGTTAATATTATGGTAGTTGCGGGAGGTATTTACCTCTACATGTGAACCTGACGAGAATAGAAGACTCCGGGAAGCAAGAGAAACCCTAATGAATTGGCTAATAACCCTAGAAGCCTTGTCGACTCAAGAATATAATTTATATTAGGCTATTAGCCTCCAAGAGAATAAGTCAGCCAGAATTAATAATAATATATTGAACAGACACCTACCCAGAAGGAGAAGTCGGCCCCAGTAAACTGGCAGGATTACTATAAATACAGGGCGTCAGTTTCTCATTTGACACATCTCAGGACTGCAGTTTTCCCAGTTGGTGCGCACTGCAGTTGCAACTGGTGCGCAGGTTTGGAGGAGGGTTGCAGGTGCAGCTGCAGCAGCAACAAGTTTCATTATTTGGCTTGGATATCTCTTGGCTAGGGTTTGGACTATCTGATCAGCCTTTTGTGATGCGCTATCCTTGGGGAGAGATGTGTTGCTCTTTGTTTGGCTATCTAGCCTAGGGTTTGCTTTCGGAGGAATTCTCAGGTCAAGCTTAAGGTGCTCGGAGGGAGGCTTCGTCCTGTGGTTGGGAGACGAGGGTATCGTCGTGGTAAAACGAGCACACCATCTTATATATTCTAACAGTTTATGGGCCCACACCCCTTCAGTCAGCCTAAAATGCTAGAAGGAAACATAGCTGCTAGATATTGAGCTCGTTGAAGAACTGCCACTAGGGTTACTAGTAGGAGCAGCTTCCAAAAGCACTGCAGCTAGGGTTACCAATAGAAGCAGTTGTAGAAACCCTAAACATGTTGTTGAGATACCTTAAGTGACGATATTGACCTAATATCTGGAAAGATCAGTGCGCCATAGCCTAGTGCATCTCCTGGTACACTCAGAAGGCTAAGATGTGAAGTTTGGATTTCTGGTCAAATCTAGGGTTTGACCAAGTCAAGCAAGCCATGACAAAATCTATGAAGTCTGAGAACAAGCTAGAAGGAGCCTCCAACTTCAGAGCATGGAAGACAAGGATTGACCTCATCCTTTCTAAGAATAAAGTGTTGGACATTGTGAAAGGAAAGATCGTGAAGCCAGAGTTCAAAGAAGGAGAAGA
>ML779122.1:1104967-1133483 GCA_009831015.1 Picea engelmannii | reverse complement strand
AAATGAAAATGTCTCCTTGGTATATATAGGAGACTAGGAGGTATAATTACAACTAATGGAATAAATCCGACATAAATAAAATAACATTACTAATGTAATATGCCCCATTTAAGGGGTAATGAGCCAATATTAGGGCTTAACAGTTTGTCAAGGGGAAAACCGTGTATATGTATTAAAACACTACCTTGGAAAGGGGAAAATTACAATTGAGTTTAGAAACAACAAAAAGGTGCCCTTTCACTTCTGCCAACCCTAATACATACGTATCTCTTCACATTTATACAAACAATGAGTCCTTTTGTCTCCAAACCGGTTACAAATAAAGAAGTGTTTCGTTTGGAAACCATTTACACAAAACAATAGGCTTCATAACGCCACCTTTAAATCTCAAACCATAATAGTTGTGTAAAATATGAGAACGATTTTTGTAGATAAGATCATTATGAATAAATATCTCTCTCGGTTCCTCCAAATTCATCTCCAACTAGGCGGAACATGTGCCTCAAAAACATGTCTCGAACAGGAAATCATGAAAATTGAAAAATAGGGTTCAAATATTTCTTCGAATATCCCAATACATAAGCTTGTCTTGAATAAAAACCTCTCTCAGTTTTGTGAAATTTTCCTCCATCTGTCCAAGATCTACATTTGAAAACTATGTCTCCAACAGAAAAAATATTGAATTAGAAAATATAAGATTCCAAGATGTCCTCGATTCTCCCAGTATGTAATAGATATGAGAAATATGGGGGAGGTTACTGTTCTATGGCCCATTCTAAGTATAAACCTCTTTCGATTTCTCAAAATGTGCCCGAAATTTACCTTGGAAGACAACTAGTCAAAATTGCTTGAAATCATGGAAACTGAAACTTGAAAACTGATATGAGTGCAACTGATCGAATTCGTCTGCAATTGGTATAACTTGCAAATGGTATAACCCCCAACTTACTTTTGTTGGCCATTTATGCAACAATATTTGTAGCATTTGTCTTTCAAAATTTCGGGGACGAGGCAAAGTGGTTTGGGATAGACTTCTTTTCACCCCGAAATGCCTCCGGTGGCGCCACGTGGTCCCGAGTTGAAACCACGTTATTCTTATCAGCCCACTTTGAAATAATTAAACCTCGTGCTAGTTCTCCACCCGATATGGATGCTGACCGTTGATCTGTAGCCCGCCGGATCCCATCGAACAATTGTTATGGTGATAACATAGGCTCCAACTGGGGATGATATCTTTCCTGCGAGGTAGAAAAGAACGACAGAACGAGTGCCTATCCATTGGGTTGTTGCCAAAACATGTGCATACCTTGCTCTAACATGTCACCATTATCCATCGGAAACCCAAATCTGTACAGTGCTCTCATCGCAACCCACATTTCTTTCACCAATATACTTTCCAATTCTGAGATCAGGCTCCTTGATGTATTAGTTTTTCACATGGTCGCTCGTTCAATAATACCATCATAATGGATATAACATATGGCACTAAATCATGAAATACATCAGCAATGTAGATCCAGCTAAATAATATCACATGCAAGCACAAATCCACAGTTGTAATAGAAGAGAACTTCATTCACCGCTATCCAGCTCTATATAGAAATTGTCCATGATGAGCAACACCTCAACACTTAGAAACCTGGGTGGCTAAAACAATTTAATTTCCTCGGCTCACCACACAACCTTTGCAAGAAATTGCAGATATACATTGCAAACTGCAAGATTTGATGAAATATTTATTCCATCTTTTGTGTTAACTCCAGGTGCGTTTTGATCTCGTAGCGAATTTTAACAGTGATTTAAAACAACGCCCATAAATCATCAATGAAAGAAAGTTGCTAGTCCTTCGACTAGGTACTTGGCGTTGAATCCGCTTAACTTTATCCTTTGTTGTTCCATTCGTCTTCATAGCAACTTCGTAATGTTTGTTATCCGCCAATAATTTTCAGGATGTGAAGTGTTTATGTAATTCATCTCTATTTCAATGATTTGTCGAGTCATGGTCTTCGCAGTAGCCAAGCCTTCATATAAAAATTTACCTTCATCAAAATGCCTTGAGAGTACCGGAAATCTTTCCATCTCAAGTACGTTACATTTATGAGAAATCTTAATTAACTCATCATAAATAATCTGTCTTTGAACCAGAACTTCAAAGGAACCTCAAGTAAAAACCACGTATTTCTCGGGCCAACTGCCTTACCAAGAATCCCTGCAATGATTTCCCTACGAAATGACCTCCCATCATAAATTCCAATGATCAGCGAGGAAAAATTACTGCACACGACCTCCAAATATTCAAAATTCCACCCATCCCACACTGTGGAATGATCTTTCACTATGATTGTACGTTGCTCTTCCCGTGTAGTCGATTTATTGACAGCAGGCTCTGAACTCTTTTTCTCTTATAATAATTTTTGCGCTTCAGTTTCTAGTTTTTCGGTAATCAAAATGGAGACATGTAACTCGTCCCACCTATTACTAGGAATATGAACCGGTTAGTAAGTATATGAAATCCAATCATCCATGTTGTTAGCGTCAGAAGTCACTCCTGGATTGCTTGCAGGAGCAGAGCCCAACGCCCATCAGTCTTATGTCATGATTTGTTTATAAAGGGTGATCAGATGGAGATAATGGCTCTAGGAGGTATCACTCTAACTCAGGGAATGAATCTGGTAAGTAAAGAATAGGGGAGGTCTGGAATCCTAACTTCAGCCAGTGGGTTAATTAAAATATGAGCAGGTGGAAGACTTAGGAGAAGATGAACAAACAACTATGGGCAACAAGATTGCAGCGGTTTGTAGGGGAAAAACTTCGAGAGCAGGATCCTCCTGGTCTCAGGGCTTCGAGAGACTGAATAAAGGACTTGACTGGATCCTCCAATTCCAAGTCGTTCAGCGTCAAAGAAATCACAGGGACTGACTAGAGGCTCCGTAACTATTACAGTGATCCATTACAACATCATCCTATAATAGCTACAGCTCGACTGGATCCTCCAATTCCGATCTGCTCTAACACAGTGTAAACAAAGACATGAAAGAAACTGGCATTCATAAGGCAAGAAGTCTCCAAAGTTCATGCATAACCATAACAATGCTTCATTAAAACTTTACAACCCGGGAGCTCTGCTCAACCATCGATACCACAAAATGGCAAAAAATGCCTACATATACTTCAGCCAAAATCCGCCTAGCAACAGTATCTCAGGACTTTTAATGGGGGGTCGCTTCCTCAATCAAATCTGTCCTCTGGACTCCTATCATATGCTTCTTCAATTCAGCATGGCTCGTGCTAGGGGGTAGTTGAGCCTCTTTTAATGTTTGAATTGGCGTGCTCAGGCTCTCTTGGCGAGTTGAAGACTCGGTGTGACCTTTCTACAGAGAATCGGTACAAAGGGACCCTCCTGGGTAAACTCCGGCCGGAACCTCCATACTCTGCAATAAATGTGTGACGCGAGGTTTCACCTACCTTCCTTATCCTTTTCTGCTGAGCCGAAATAGCTGCTTGAATTCCCTTGGGAAACACTGCTGCAACAACTCGATCCACAAGTCCTTTCCAATCTCTTCATGGCCTTCAGCACCTGACCATGGTCATCCCTAACTCTGTATTGGGGATCGGGGTTTCGCGATTCCTGCTGTCAAGAGTTCTTGACCCTTTGAATTCCCGATCACCGATTCTCCGATGAGCATGTGCATGGGTTAGCCCTCCTAGCTATACTATCATCCATATGACCACCTCTTATGTGACCCGAGCCAAAATCCTGTCGGGGTTTCGGTGTTTTTGATGCCTCAATACACAAGTGCCCAGGAGTTGCGATCCTCCGATTGTTGATGGCTCCTTGTGCGCTAGCCCCCTTACTATGCCCTGGTCCAAATGACCATTACCACATGCCCACGACCGTATAGCCTTCCATCGGAGTTTCAGGGTTTGCGAGGTCAATATTCACGCATCCTCCGGATTCGCGATATGCCGATGCCACTTGGCGCTATCTCCTTACAAGGATTGACTCTCTGACACCTGTCCCCCACTACGGTTCTCAGCTCCATCGAGAAATCGCGTATCGGGATATCGCGATTCCCGTTGCCATGAGCGCGGGACTTTCAGTTTCCCGATCCCCGACTTTGCAGGATCTCTCGCCACGTGTCTCCGCTGACGGACGGTTCTGATCTTCTCGACACTTTTGTGGGCCCGAGTTCCCGAATTCTCTCGACACTTCGCGTCTCGTGAGATAACGGAACTGTTCTTTACGTGTTGGAGTCGCGACGAGCGAAACGCCGAGATGGCTAGCTCTTGCAAAACGCGCCATTGGATCGGGCGACCTACATTCAGCTTCCAATCAGAGGAGCTTTCTCTGCTATTAAATGTCGAGTAAATTGGCAACTCTGAGATCCCGATAACCATTGATCTGCTTCGTGGATGGATCTCGGCTCTCGATGGCAAGACTTCGCACACTCGCTTGATATGTTACTTGGAAAACCAGAATTCTCTCGAGCTGTGCTCGAGCATTTTGTGCAACTTGCAGACCCGCATGCTTCTCGAATCTGTGACAAGAATAATAGATAACATCAGGCTCCATGGGGGATAGAGTCATCCCTACAATGCTCTAAGAACTCCTCCTGCAGTTCTGGTCGCCTTTTTGTTGGGCTATGGAGTCATTATTAGGCCACGAAAATAAAAATGAAATGAACTAAGAAACAAAAGGACAATATTTACAAACAAAAGAGTCATCTGAGATTCAAACAAAATATTTTTTTAGGAAATGCCCATTCACTGGGCTGCCGAAAACCTCTTCACCTTCCAAATCTCGCAACCTGTACGTGTTGTTTACGAAAGCCTCGGATATTCTAAAAGGCCCAATCCACAGGGCTTCAAATTTGTTGTGTTTGCCCTTATCTTGTTTAGGAGCATCCCATTTCAACACCAGGTCTCCTACCTGGAACCACTCCTTCTTGGCCTTCCTATCAAAGACCTTCTTGATTTTCTGCTGATGGTCCTGAATCCTATCCAATGTCTGCTCCATAGCCTGCTGGACTTCTACTAACTGATGAATCCTTCTGATTATGTCATCGGGCTCCTCCTGATAGTCCTGTAGGAATTTCTCTACAGGGATGGCTAGCTGAGAAGGGAAAACATCTTCGGCTCCGTAGACTAACTGGAAAGGGGACAGACCTGTACCTCTCTTCGTAGTCACCCGATCATCCCATAGGGAGAATTTAAGCTTCGAGTTCCAAGCCCTTTGGTTGTCTTCTAATAGCCTTTTGATGATTCTTATTAAACTTTTATTGGAGGACTCTGCTAAACCATTGCCCTGTGGGTAATAAGGGGTGGAGTGAATCAGCTTAATCCCGAACTGCTCACAGAACTTGGCAAATGGCTCAGACCCGAAAACGGTTGCATTATCAGTGACAATGTTATTTTGGCAGCCGAACCTTGTGATGAGGTCCTCCAAGAATCCGATGATTACCTTGTGGGAATCACTCCTGGTGGGAATAGCTTCAATCCTCTTGGTAAATAAATCTATAGCAGTCAGGATCCACCTATGCTGCCCACTAGAGGGAGGGTGAATTTATCCAATAAAATCTAGGCCCCATTGCTGGAAAGGCCCTGAAACCACCACTGGTTTTAACGGCAAAGACCTGAGCTACTGCTTTCTTGCAAATTTTTGACAATTGATGCAGGCTCTGACCCTTTTGCAGACATTGGTGAACACGGTAGGCCAGTAGTGGCCAGCCCTGAGGATTTTGTGGGCTGTGGCTCTCCAGAAATGGTGTCCTCCACACAGGCCGCTGTGAAATTCAGCCATGATCATCTCAGCCTCGGGTGGACTTATACATTTTAAAAGCACCCCGAGGGGGTCTTTCCAATATAACACTTGATCGATCAGGGAGTACCTGACTACTTTGAGCTTCATAGCTCTTTCTTTGCTTCTTGGCAAGCCGTCTGGAGGTCGCAGCTCCTGCAAAAAGTATATGACATCCTTATAGCAAGGACATTGAGCCAATGGGGGCTCCCTTTGATGATCTATGTCAGATAGCCGATCCTATTGAATATCTGAGCATTCGTTGATGAAACTTATCCCCAAAGATTGGCAATTTGCTTCAGCCAGCAGCTTGGCTAAACCTTGCCCTTTGATCAACTTGGTGGGCCTTATTTCCAGTTCGAACTCCAGGATTTTGGCTATCCATTTACTCCTTTTCCCGTCCATGTCGGGCTGAATAAGAATATCTTTAACAGTAGCCGAGGGGACATAGGCGATGATCTTTGACTGCAGGACGTAGGTTCTAAAAGCTTTGAGGGCTTTCATTAGAGCATAAGCCTGCTTTTCCATAGTGTCATACCTGACTTCAGCATCCCTTAATGCTCGGCTGAAGTAAGCAATAGGTTGTTCTAACCCACTGTCATTTGTCTGTAATAGAACAACAACTACTGTGTCAGGTGAGGCAAAGGAGAAAATAAGGAAATCCTTTGAGTAGTCAGGACTGATAAGCACAGGATCTTCAGTCAGGGCCTTCTTGATTTGTTCAAAGGAATCTCGCGATTGAGGGGTCCACCTTACTTCATTTTCTTTCTTTAACATGGTTGTTATAATATTTACCTCCTCAGCAAAGTTAGGCACAAACCTCCTTAGGAAATTAATTTTACCGAGGAAAGATTGGACCTCCTTCCTAGACCTTGGGATTGATAAAGCTTGTATCACCTCAACTCTGCTGGGATCAATCCTGACGCCTTCTGCTGATACTATGTGGCCTAGTAATTTCCCCTCCTGCATGGCGAATAAGGATTTCTTAGGGTTTAATGAAATGCCAAACTTTCTGCATTTCAAGAAAACTTTCCTGAGATGACAACGGTGTTCTACATCAGATTTTGAAAATACTGTGATGTCATCTAGATAAACGACCACAAATTTGTCCTTTTCCCCAATGAAAGCTATGTCCATGGCATGTTGGAATGTCGCCCCTGCATTCATAAGTCCAAATGGCATCTTGGCATACATGAATGTGCCCCATGGAGTGGTGAATGTTGTCTTCTCCCTGTCTTCAGGCAGAACGGAGACCTGATTGTAGCCAGAGAAACCATCAATCATGGACATCCTGGAAGCTCCTGTCACCCTCTACAGTATATGTTCCATCTTCGGCAAGGGGTAGTTATCCTTTCGTGAGCTTCTATTTAGGTTTTTGAAGTCTACATAGAGTCAGATCTCTCCATTCTTTTTCCTTACTGGCACCAAATTAGCCACCCATTCTGAATATCTCAGTGGAACGATGATCTGAGCTTGAAGAAACTTCTTCACTTCTCTCTCCATGATAGGCAGTAGCATGGGATTGATCTGTCTCAGCTTCTACCTGGATGGCTTTGCCTCCTCCTTTAATGGGATTTTATGCTCGATGACAGAGGTGTCATAGGTTTTGAGGTCTTCGTAAGTCCAGGCAAATACATCAGAAAATTTACTTAAAAGTGCACTGTATTCGGACCTCTGTTCCGCTGTCAGATCTTTTGACAATTTGACATACTTGGGCTCACTCTCGGTTCCAATATTGCACTGAATAGTATCAGTGTCCTCCTCCGAGATCTTTCCCTTTACCGTCACATCGTTACTATCAAAAAGCCTTTCCAAAGGCACAAGTCCCCTGGGAATATGGTTGTTGGGCAGCTGCACAATGTCACGCCCTGCAATCGTATTCAGAAGATTACCCCCATCGGGCTCTTCCTCTGAGACGACATCTTGGTCTATGTGCATTTCTAAAAATTCCTCAACAGTCTCCAAGAATCTCTTGACCTCAAGATCATCCTCGAATACCTTCCAATGTTTGACGTTGTCAGGTATGGAGGGTCTATATTTTACTTCCACATCATATCTGAATTTGGGTAGCAGAGGTACTTTGAAATGGCTATCCGATGCATCCAAGGAGTTTGCCAAGGTGTTCTCTTCTCTTGGGATGAAAGAAATATTAAATGACAAGAAGAAATTGTGAACAAGTTCCCAGACCTCATTCCTGTAACTCCTGAGTCGAGGATGCTTAGCTTGATAAGCGTTCTTGACCTGCTGAACCACCAACTCTGCATCACCGAACACTTCCACTTCCTAAATTCCCATTTCCCTTGCAGCCCTTAGTCCCAGAACAAGAGACTCATACTCTGCCACATTATTGGTAGCTTCAAATTCTAATTTGTATGACAGGGATACGGTTTCCTGAGCAGGCGACACAAAAACTAATCCAGCTCTAGCGCCTTCTCGGGAACAGGTTCCATCAAAAAACATTTTCTAGATTGGGGTGATGGAGAGAGGAACTTCAGGGGAAACATTGGGTTGCTTTTTGAGTCTCAGAGGCGGCTCTGGGGCATGGGTGAGCTGCAGTAAACTGGAGCCTAAATCAGTGTCTAAGGCGAAAATAGGATGGTTGGTGGGGTTGGCTTCATCACTGATTATATAAGCCAATTGAGCTTCCCTATATAGCCTTCGATGTTCTCCTCCGAACACTGGGATAGTAGCATATGTGAGGTCCATATGCAAGGTTCGCCCCAGTATTTTTATCCAAGATCTTGATAACAACATTCCAAACTTGGGGGGGACATCGGCTACTACGATATCCATGACCACACTTTTCATGGGCAATTGAAACAAGGTCACAACCAGGTCTTTGATCACTCCAAGACACTGAACTCTCCTGGAGTCAAAAGAATAGAGGTCATGATAGGCCCTGGTAGCTTCTAGTCCCAACTCTTCCATGATAGTTTTGGGCATGAGGTTGTGAGAGGCCCCTGAATCCATCAAACAGTTGTGCATCACTTTGTCATGTATGTTCAAGGAGGTGTAGAAGGGAGGGGATGAGTCATCTCTATCTTCTACCATGGGACCTAGGACAACTACTGGATTTTCATCTTGGAGGTTTATGGAGTCTGAGGGAAGGCATGAGGCTTCAGACTGTAAAATCTCAGAGAAGCATTTTTTAAATTCGCCATGTTTAATCAGCTTAGTGAGGGGCACAGGGATTCTGATCTTTTGAATCTCATGCTCGAAATTAAAAGAATATGTAGGCTTTGGAATTTCTTTTATTTCAGGAACATGATTATGGACAATGGGGGAAGGGGGGTGAGCTTTCTTACCTCTGTGATCATCTGCTTCTTCATTAATAGGTCTCTCTTCTCTAATGGACTGCTGAGGAATATCAAGTGCTGCCATCTTTTTATCAGACCTTAGATTGTACCTGCCTCGGCCGCCACTAGCCTTGTATCCCTTGCTTAGCTCGTTCAGCTGACTGTCCATGAGAGACTCCTCGTATGCAGATTGAGTGAGATGAGGAAAAGGAGGAGTGTCTCCAATGCAGTGGATTTTAGGATCAAGCTCCTCCGATTCTCTTTCTCCCCCCCCCGCCACAAAATTGTTTTGAAAAGGAGCCTGAATCTTCTGGTCTTCTCTGTCTCTTCCCTTCTCTTTTTGCACATTCGGGGGAGTAAAATTATTTGGCCTCCTGAAACCTCCCTTGTTTTCAGTGATCTGAGGGCCTTTATACGCCTGCCTCCCTTACATCCTCATCCTCTCCATCTCTGCAGACAGAGACTTCACCATCTTGGTTAGTTCATCCACTTGAGGGTGAGGTGCCAATGATCCAGAAGTTGAGGCTTCTGACCTTCCTTTTCTTCTATCTGCGTCGGCCTTGTTCCTCAGTCTGTCAGCTGCTAATACATTGGATTCCACTTCTATGTCCGCATCTTGCATTTGGGCTAAGGAGGTGGCTCTTCTTTCTCTCAGCAAAAGGCAGAAATCAGGGTCAAATGAGCCAGCATAGGAAATTTGGGCAGAGGCTTCTGAGGGCTTTATCTCTGCAGGGATCTTGTTATACATCTTGTTAAATATTTTGGAGAAGTCAGAGACCGATTCTCCTTCCATCTTTTTCAAAGACCCGAATTCTGTCATGTAATACATGAAGTCCTTCCTATCTCCCCACTGCCTCAGGAAAGCACCATCCAAAGCCTCAATCCCAGCAATAGATCCTGGGGCCAATCCTCTAAACCACTTCCTCACTTCACCATCTAGACTCTGGACGAAAACTCTCATCCAGACATCCTCATTTTCAATATTGAGGTTGTCTGCATAACTGTAGAAAGAAGCCAAGTGCTCTTCAGCGGTTAAGTCTCCTTCCCCAGTGAACTTGGGCATGTATTTCAGGTAATCTCCAGCAGGGAGAGGATTCATAGGATGGGGAAGAACTAAGGGAGCATATCTGGCAGCGACTATGGTGTCCATTCTGTTCAAAGGGGGATTAGCACCAGCCATAGGGATGTTCGGTGGAGGAGAACTTGGAGGAGAAGGAGTTCGCAAAGGGGTTATTGAGGGTAAATCTCGAATTGGGGTGGGAAACAAGAGGTGATTCAAGGAACAGGTTACTGAGCTCCAGTCGACAGGTTCTCCTTCCTGTGCAGGAGTGGGGAAATATTCTGCGGCCCTGGGTCTATGCCAAGGTGTAGCTTCAAAGGAAAGGGGAGTGACAAAGTCTTGTCCCTCTGGTCCCGGACCAGGAGGGGAAAACTCAACAGGAACACTCCCAAAATTTAAGAAACGGGGAACTGCAGAAACAGGCCTGTCAAATAACTGAGGGGGATAAAAAGGAGCTCCAACAGAAGGATATGGAGAATAACCTGGTTCGGTGATGGACGCCTCTTCTTCAGAGGCCATTCCCTTTTTGAGCGCCGCCTATGGATTTGTTTCGGGCGTGGCTAGAGGCAGTTGTGGGTGAGACCGCGTATGCCTTCCTCTGAAAGCCACAATTAATACAACAGGTTCTCCCCAGCAGAGTCGTCACAATGGAGTCGCCAAGTGCAAAATTGGCAATCTGAAAGGCTTTGATGATCCTATGCACCTTCGGATTCAGAGGCTCAATGTTGTTCTGCCCAGGGAAAATCTTCAATTCCGTCCCCGGCAATGGCGCCAGAAATGTTAGCGTCAGAAGTCACTCCTCGATTGCCTGCAGGAGCAGAGCCCAACGCCCATCAGTCTTATGTCACGATTTGTTTATAAAGGGTGATCATATGGAGATAATGGCTCTAGGAGGTATCACTCTAACTCAGGGACTGAATCTTGTACGTAAAGAATAGGGGAGGTCTGGAATCCTAACTTCAGCCAGTCAGTTAATTAAAAGATGAGCAGGTGGAAGACTTAGGAGAAGATGAACAAACAGCTATGGGAAACAAGCTTGCAGCGGTTTGTAGGGGAAAAAATCTGAGAGCAGGATCCTCCTGGTCTCAGGGCTTCGAGAGACTGAATAAAGGACTTGACTGGATCCTCCAATTCCAAGTCGTTCAGCGTCAAAGAAATCACAGGGACTGACTAGAGGCTCTGTAACTATTACAGTGATCCATTACAACATCATCCTATAATAGCTACAGCTCGACTAGATCCTCCAATTTTGAGCTGCTCTAACACAGTGTAAACAAAGACATGAAAGAAAATGGCATTCATAAGGCAAGAAGTCTCCAAAGTTCATGCATAACCAGAACAATGCTTCATTAAAAATTTACAACCCGAGAGCTCTGCTCAACCATCGATACCACAAAATGGCAAAAAATGCCTACATATACTTCAGCCAAAATCCGCCTGGCAACAGTATCTCGGGACTTTTAATGGGGGGTCGCTTCCTCAATCAAATCTGTCCTCTGGACTCCTATCATATGCTTCTTCAATTCAGCATGGCTCGGGCCAGGGGGTAGCTGAGCCTCTTTTAATGTTTGAATTGGCGTGTTCAGGCTCTCTTCGCGAGTTGAAGACTCAGTGTGACCTTTCTGCAGAGAATCGGTACAAAGGGACCCTCCTGGGTAAACTCCGGCCGGAACCTCCATACTTTGCAATACATGGGTGACATGAGGTTTCACCTACCTTCCTTATCCTTTTCTGCTGAGCCAAAATGGCTACTTGAATTCCCTTGGGAAACACTGCTGCAACAACTCGATCCACAGGTCCTTTCCAATCTCTTCACGGCCTTCAGCACCTGACCATGGTCATCCTTGACTTTGTATCGGGGATCGGGGTTTCGCGATTCCTGCTGTCAAGAGTTCTTGACCCTTTGAATTCCTGATCACCGATTCTCCGATGAGCGCATGCATGGGTTAGCCCTCCTGGCTATACTATCATCCATATGACCACCTCTTATGTGACCCGAGCCGAAATCCTATCGGGGTTTCGGCGTTTTTGATGCCACGATACACAAGTGCCCGGGAGTCGCGATCCTCCGATTTCCGATGGCTCCTTGCGCGCTAGCCCCCTTACTATGCCCTGGTCCAAATGACCGTTACCACATGCTCGCGACCGTATAGCCTTCCATCGGAGTTTCGGGGTTTGCGAGGTCAATATTCACGCGTCCTCTGGATTCGCGATATGCCGATGCCACTTGGCGCTATCTCCTTACAAGGATTGACTCTCCGACACCTGTCCCCCACTATGGTTCTCATCTCTGTCGGGAAATCGCGTATCAGGATATCGCGATTCCCATTGCCATGAGCGCGGGACTTTCAGTTTCCTGATCCCCGACTCTGTAGGATCTCTCGCCACGTGTCTCTGCTGACGGACAGTTCTGATCTTCTCGACACTTTTGTGGGCCCGAGTTCCCGGATGCTCTCTGCACTTCGCGTCTCGTGAGATAACGGAACTGTTCTTTACGTGTTGGAGTCGTGACAAGTGAAATGCCGAGATGGCCAGCTCTTACAACACACGCCATTGGATCGGGCGACCTACATTCAGCGTCCAATCAGAGGAGCTTTCTCTGCTGTTAAATGTCGAGTAAATTGGCAACTCCGAGATCCCGATAACCATTGATCTGCTTCGTGGACGGATCTCGGCTGCCGATGGCAAGACTTCGCACACTCGCTTGATATGTTACTTGGAAAACCAGAATTCTCTCGAGCTGTGCTTGAGCATTTTGTGCAACTTGCAGACCTGCATGCTTCTCGAATCCGTGACAAGAATAATAGCTAACACACGTTACCACTTCGTTATCATTATTCTTAGCGCTTTTCAGAAGCAAGATGACACAATTTATGGGTTGGTCTTGTGTATTTTTCATTTGGTTTCGGAAATTTTGATCCATCACAACAAACTCTATCCTTTAATATCGAAAGCTGACAAATGCCCAGGTCTCTTTTGGCAGTCGAAACTTAATCCCAACGTCTGACAATAAAACTCAAATTCCATTGGCGTTGAAAGATTCGACCTTGGATGAGCACTCGAACCGTCCTAGCGCTCTTTTTATTTCTCTGTGGGTGTTTATCCCATATGTATGACGAGAAAGGAGATTATTTTGTTTATATGCATTGAGGGTTTGATGTTTTACCGATGCGTAGTGCACCCTTGGCGCTCCTTGTGGGCTCTTCCTCTATGTGAATTAATCCGTGGCATTTAGTCGCTTCATCTCGATAGTTGTAGGGCTTCGATAAGTGGATATTTGGTATGTGGGCCCAATAATTTTGGTAAAATGAACTTCGGCCCTGTAATCAACCTGAGGGCAGAAAAAAATTACTATGATAGTCAAAATCAGCTTAATAAAACCAATTGTTTTTTGTTTGCCCAATAATGGAGAAATTTCAAAAATTATTGTAATAGTAAAACTCAGCTTAATAAAACCAATTGTTTTTTGTTTGTCCAATAATGGAGAAATTTCCGCCCAAATTCAACCAAAGATTTAATGCAGACAATCCAAGAACTCAATGATGATGCTTAGTTTAGAGAAAAAATTCTCTTATGCCACAATTTTAAATTTTGCATGTGTCAATATCTAGAGTGAAATGGGGACGACATCCTCCTTGCGCGGTGATAAAAATTGTATACCAAGTGCTCGATCCATTCAGTTGATCCCATCTCAAAGACTGCACCTGTACCAATCCTTCATCCGAAACTAAATGCACTGAAAGTTGAAACTAAAAATCGATAGTTGCCGAACACTGAAAACACACATGCTGAAATCCAAAACTGAAATTGACAAAAATGTTTGGTCTTCAAGCTTATTTATATACAAATGATCCTATCCTACTCGCTGAAACCGATGTTGAATCAAGTCATCTCAAATTTCTAGTGAATCCAATCAAGAAGTTGGGTACTGGATTGAAATGGGCCTTCCACTTCTCCAATCACAAAGCCATACCTGAGATACGATAACTTGGTCCAGCATCTGAGATTGTCTCCATAACCCATGAACATTACAAAACTTATTTCCATTGAAGATTCCAGTAAAGCTGTGAAAGGATCATTGAGAACATACACAAATAACCCTGGTTGATCAGCAAGAAGATAAGAGTAACTATGATCTTTCGATGATGTTCCTTGTTCGAGCTCCTTATTATAACTCTTGTGACCATTTTCCAATAAAAAAGAAGCAACTTGTTGATTATTGTTTTCATTTGTGAAGAAATAATTTGAATATTCTTGGACACTTTCAGAAGGAAATGCCTCGGCAGGTGCTACAGGAATTTCTAAAGGTAACTCTTCACATGTTTCAACAAGCATATCACTCTGATTCTCTAAAATTTCTGAATATGTCAAATCAAGAGACTTTGGGTAGATACCCTCATTAATGGTCTTACTGCCTAGATTTTCTGCAATTTCTTCATGATACAAGTCTTCGGGAAATGAATGAGCTGCAAAACAATTTGAATAATTATCCTCACACTTTTGACTGTAATAAGGCTGACAAGGCTGTAAATTTTCATTAATATCATGGGATATAACTTGATTGTCAACATTATGATGCATATTTGTTTCATTTTCAAGCAAAGAAAAAGATAATGTTTGCTCGGGATGATCTTGTGTACCAATACAACTAGTCTCTACTAGCTCTTCTTGATGAGAAGCTAGTTCGTAAATGGATTCTTCTATTTCATCATACATTAAGTCTTCTTCATTAACATCAATCCCCATGCGTTGAATAAGATTGTCAAAGTTTCCACAGAAGTTTTCAATCAGAACTAAAGATGGGTAACCTTCCTTATAATTCGCACAAAATACTGAATAAAAATCTTCAAGGAAAAATAGACTAGCAGATGGAAATCCTTCATACTAGGATCGTGCTTATTCTTTTAAGGTTGCCATAAACATCTTCATCAAGCAGTCTTCAGGCAATTTAGCCCCTAGCCTATGTATGTGCATGTGGAATTTTATCAAATGAGAGGCAACATCATCTCCTTCTTGATCTTTGAAATTTGGCAGATATGTTTGCTAACCTACACAAGGTATGTGATTCAGAAAACAGAGAATGCGAAAGAGATTCATGGGAGAATACCTTGTATATATTGAACTCATCTTTGGAAAGTGGAGTCGCCAATGATGTTTTGGAAATTGGATTCTGCATCGAGAGTGGAGTCGCCAGTGAAAATTTAAATTTCTGGATTCTTCTACCAGTGGAATCACCTTCAAACTGATTTTTCGATGTGTGGAGTCACCAGAGAAGGAATAAATCCAATATGTGCCTAAGTGTTTGTTTCTCTTAGACCTTAGAACTCAACCATGTCGTTCTTTCCCAAGGTAAAATTTTTAATTCCGTCCCTCGCAACGGCGCCAGAATGTTAGCACTATGTAAATTTTTTCCGACTAATAAACAAACAACAGAGGTCATTGTTTCAACCTACTTTAGAGATGGGCACTAGTTTTCTCAACTCAGAGAGGGATCTTTCGTGTCACTGGGTATTTATTTGATAATCAGTGGCTAGATTTGGTTTGTTTTGGGGTTTTTTTTATAAATTTGTTGGCTACGAAGGGGAGGGACACTTAGGGCTATGGATTTGAAATTCTAAAATTGAATGAAAAAAAATATTTGGACGATAGAACTCTCCATAGGATGAAGGATAAATGAGGAAATGAATCTGAGTTGTAATTTGAGTTTAATCAGAGTGGTAAGAGGAAGGATAAAACAAATAACTGCATCAGAGAATTACTGAAATGAATTCTGAATTAGTTAAGAAGAAATACACATGGTTCAAATTTCTTAAGCCGAGAGTGTCACAAGATGAATTATGGGCATTTAACTCTCCAATTTAAATAGACAAAAATGTAAATGGAAACAAATAACATGATAAATACATACAATGAAAGGAGACAAAACTCATATCACCACCATTATAATCTTTTCATAGAGACTTCAAAAGCTTATGCATGTGTATTCAATTCAGCTCCAGAAAATTACAATTGAGTTCAGAAACAACAAAAAGGTTCCCTTTCACTTCTGCCAACCCTAATACATACGTATCTCTTCACATTTTATACAAACAGTGAGTCCTTTCGTTTCCAAACTGGATACAAATAAAGAAACGTTTCGTTTGGAAACCGTTCACACCAAAAATAGGCTTCATAATTCCACCTGTAAATCTAAAACCTTAATATCTGTGTAAAATATGAGAACAATTTATGTATATAAGATCATTATGAAGAGAAACCTCTCTCGGTTCCTCCAAATTCATCTCCAACTAGTCAGAACATGTGCCGCAAAAACATGTCTCGAACAGGAAATCATGAAAACTGAAAAATAGGGTTCAAAGATTTCTTTGACTCTCCTAATCCATGACACCTGTGTAAAATTTGGGAGAGGATTGTGTACATCATATTGTATTGAATAAAAATTTCTCTCAATTTTGTGAAAGTTTCCTCCATCTGTTCGGGATCTACATTTGAAAAATATGTCTCCAAAATAAAAAATCTTGAATCCAAAAATATAATATTCCAAGATGTCCTCGATTCTTCCAGTATGTAATATCTATGAGAAATATCGCGGAGGTTATTGTTCTATGCCCCATGCTGAGTATAAACCTATTTCGGTTTCTCAAAATGTGCTCCTTTTTGCCCAGAATTCACCTTGGAAGACAACTGGTCAAAATTGCTTGAAATCATGGAAACTGAAACTTGAAAAATGATATGCATGCAAATGATCGAATTCATTTGCAAATTTTCTAACCTGCAAATGGTATAACCCCCAACTTACTTTCTCTGTCTATTTGCACAACAATATTTGTAGAGTGTGTCTCTCAGAAATTTTGAGGACAAGGCAAAGTGGTTTGGGATATACTGATTTTCTCCTCGAAATGCCTCTGGTGGCGCCACGTGGTCTCGAGTTGAAACCCAATATTATTATCGGCCCACTTTCAAATAATTAAACCTAACACTAGTTATCCACCCAATATGGCTGTTGACCATTGATCTGTGGTCCCTGAGATATGTGGCCTGTCAGATCCCATCAAACAATTGTTATGGTGATAACACCTTCCAACTGGGTCTCCACCACTTCAATCCTCCACCAAAGGCAATCTCATATAAGAGATACAATTAGGTTATCCATCAAAGAGGGAAGATCTTGGGGGATAAACAATGTCTTCATACTTTAAAGGACAAAGGGATGCAGACTCAATGTGAAGTGAAAAATTCACCAGAGTATCTTTGCTCTCAAAAGTTGAATTCTCTCGTCTTCCACGGCTTTGATATGGCCCAATTTATAGCCTTCAAATGGAACTGAAGGGCCGACTAAGAACGTTTCCAGTATATTGAAGGTCAAGGATCATGTATCTCATGATGTGGCATGGAAACCTGACACAATTTTTAATTTTGGTCACAAAACCTAATGTACACGGGTTGTAATGGTGCAACCTGCGTATACTCATGTTGTATAACTATTAAGGCACATATATGTGGAAAACATGGTTTTTTATCCCTGGGAAGTGCAAAAGAGACTTCAAGTCCTCATAGGGAAATCGAAAAGGCCTTATGAGCAAGTTGCATGGGGTGAGGCAAATCTTGTTATAACATCTTACTTGTGGCATGTTTGTGAAGCAAAGAAATAGCCATACATATAAGAACATCTAAATTAAGTACCTAGAAAGAAGAACACCAAGAATGTTGCTACTCCAAGGGGGGAAGGAATGTAATACCCATATGATCATATTCTATGGAGTTAGAATAACATTTCTAGGTGTGTAACATCCCCACTGTAACCCCCAATTTAATTTATGCAAAATGTAGATATGAATGTGGCTATGGCCAAGCGATGTAATATGTGAATGTATTTTTTTTTAAATAAATAAAATGTGATTCTAGCTACTAGGGGATATGGAAAGAGATGGGGGATAAGTTTTACAAAAGAGAAAAGAGTGTCTAAGAGGGGTCCAAGGGGTAAATTAATTATGGGTATTAATTCAACCTGTTTTCCTAAATTTTATTATCATTGGGGATAAATTCTAATTTTTTGATTGAGTGTATGATAGCCCAATCATTAAACTCATGTAAGAGGGTGGTGTGAGAGTCACATCCCATAGTTATCAGAGAACATGGGGGGATGAAGTACAATCAAATTTGGGCAGAGTGAGTTGTCAATTGTCTTTGGAAAATAGAGGAAATTTGTATGGACATTTACAAACATTTTTTACACAATGAGTCTTACATTCACAACAAGCAGAGAGCATAGGAGATAGAGAAAGAAGGTTGGGAGAATTATGGAGCATTCCATAGTGTTTTGGAGTTATTTGGAGCTAAAGTTTGCAGATATAGGTTTCCAGGCCTGAAGAGTGAACTCTCAATGTGTGATTTGCACTGTAACAACAAGTGCTTCTTGTTGTTTCTAGGAGTTTTCCTAGCAATGAGTTCCCTTGAGTTCCCAGTAGAGATATTCCTAGTTACATATGCCAAAGAGACCCTGATAAATGAATGGGACACCCGATGGAATGAGAGTAGTGAGGGGGTATATTCCTTGGGTTGGGATGGTTAAGGGGAAGATAGTTGGAGGAAATTCAGTATAGCTATAGGAGAATACTAGTGGATTGTGGGATATATGAATTAGGAGGGGAAAGTGAGAGACACCATTTTCTTGTGGATTCCTAGCTCGAGCTCGAAGGTGAATTGTTGTTGAGATTTGGAACATAAAGTCTATGGTTGGATGAAACATCCTTCCCAAGCAATTGGTTACACAACTATTATAAAAACATAAGTGTTTGTTTGTTTTCCTGAGTTAATTTATGAGTTTAACTACTATGAGTTTTACTATGTGCATGAGAATGCATTATATGTTGTTGTGGTGAAATTGTTAGTTGCATTTACATTTTTAACTAGAATGGACAATTTTTTAAGCTTGATTTTCATGTTGTTCACAATTCGAGGTTTAAATGTGTTTTTTAATCAATTTTAGTAGTAATGGTAATGGATTCCAACACAAGGCTTGAATCATCACGTGTGTTGAGAATAGTTGTCGCACGCTATAAAAATTCGATTGTGTACGCGTTGTGAATAGTTTTCATGTACAGTACAAACGTTGTTGCACGCATGGTTTGTCTCAATGAGGAGGATACATTCATGTTAGATAGCATGATGTAGCTACATTTAAATAATTGGTATCTGCAATGGTTAAAACTATGTATAATTCATAGCTGGTAAGCTACAAGAATTTAGTTAACTTAAAATTTTCGAATTTATGTGTTTTTTCACAAGTAATGTTCCTCAATTAAGCTAGGGGATGTTACAGAATGGTATCATATTTTTTTGGTTCAAAACCAAACTTGCATAGGCCATAGATCAACATGAAGTTGGTAATTTTATCATCTCAGCATTTACGCTGTGTCAAATTGGGGAAAATGGAAAAATCTGAGTGAAATTATCAAATTTCTAAGCAAATTCAAGTCAAAATCGCACTCATAATGGTTTTTATGGAGGGGGTCATTTTGAATTCCAAGAGACTGAATTAGATTTGACAAGAAAGTCAAGCATTTTCATGATGGTTTCGATTGTGCAAGTTGGAAATATGGAAAAAATTAGCTAAGCAAAGAAGGGATTTACGTACGTTAAATTTCGATGTTGTGCAGTGCAAAATTGGTGGTGCGTTGGATAAAAAGTTGAGTGCATTGTATATTGGTGCGTGGAATAAAAAGTTGTGTGCACTGAATATTGGTGTGTGGTATAAAAATTTATGTGCACTAGATATTGGTGAGTGGTATAAAAATTTGTGCACACTAGATATTGGCATGGTATAAAAACTTACAACTTGCGCACTAGATATTGGTGTGTGGTATAAAAATTTGCACGCATTGGATATTGGTACACAACATAAAATGTTGTGTGCACTCGATATTTTTGCGTGAAATGAAAATTTGCATGCATGGGATATTGGTGAACATTATAAAATTTGTGCACACTGGATATTGGTGCGCAATACAAAAAGTTGTGCGCACTAAATATTGTCATGTGACATAAAATATTGTGCGCAATGGATATTGGTGTGTGGTATAAAACACTATGCACACTGGATATTGGTGTGGAATAAAAATGTGTGTGCACTATATATTGGTGTGTGACATAAAAGGTTGTGTGCACTAGATATTGGTGTGTGGGATAAAAATTTATGCGCACTGAATACTGGTGTGCACTATAAAATTTGTCAATTGAATATTGGTGCATGGTACAAAAGTTGTGCGCATAGGATATTGGTTTGTGAGGCGTGCGATAAATATTGGTGTTGTGAATTATGGATCTGACACGTGTTGAATACCACATAGGAAGAAGAGAAGGATACCACATAGGAAAAATTGTCCTATAGTCTAAAAAAAAACCAAGTTTGGAGCCAAAAACCTATTTTAGAAATAAATAGAGAAAAATAATTTGGATTAATATGAAACCTCTGGGTTTTTTCCGCACTAAGGAGGGCTACATAAGTGCTAAAGAGGGCCACCATCGAATTATGCTCTGATTTTCCAAAAGCTACAAATTACATGTTTTTGAATATGAGGGTCAAGCTCAATGCTAGGAGCACACTTACTATTGAAACTTGTAGAAAGTGTTATAAAAGTAGACATGAAAATATTGTGTGAAGGAATTAGTTGGATTCTAAAGGGTTTTGAATGGGGATGTTGAAACAGGGAAAAATCCACTATTCTAGGGCACTTTTTTGGGATTTTTGGGATTTTCTGAGGAAAAGGGTCCCCATATGGAAAATATGGAAAAAAATATTTACTTGAAATTTTTTATACTCATCAATCCAAACAAATTTGTTTTAGTGATGTTTTTCCAGAAGTGCACAATTTGGGAGATAGCTAGTTTGGCTAAAAATTCTAAGTCTAAAAAAAAGGGTAAAAAGGGTAGTTGTCATTTCCATATTATTGGAGCATTAGATTGACAATATGAGAGTTTATATGAATTTCATATCATCATTATGATGTATCTCATAGAAAACATTTCCTATTTAATGACATATTTACTTCTGCATGTAACAGAAGTTGGTGTCTGGGATTAATTGCACCAGAATGAAAAGTGTGCAAAATGAGTGAATTAGCAATATTCAGATGACTATAATTTTCTACTCAGAGCTCAGAATTGAGAAATAAAGAATTCATTGGAAATATCTTGGAGAGGATAATGCATTTATCAACCCAAAATTTTGATCTGGATAGTTTAAGTTATATTCAATGGAAAAAAATATGACTGGTGGAATTAAAGAGCAGAAAAATGTATGCATTCTTTTCCAGAATTCTGTATCTATATATTTTTCTCTAACAAAAAAAATTTTGCATACACATTTTTTTGCATAATTTAGAGGTACAAGAAGGAATTTTGATTATGTTTATGTTTGAGTCTGTTAAGACCGAAACAACAACCTCGTGAGGATATGAATCCCCTGCATTTTTATAGAGGTGGTACTCCTCTTTAATTTTTTCTAAAATATTTTCTCTGAATTTTTCAGAACAATATATATAAATGGGAGAGTGTTATATATCAAACTCCAACAATATTTATTTCTCAACTAAGATAAAAAAAAAATGATGAATATATATACCAAAAGTTCCTGAGAAAATGATCAGGAACCTTCGCTCATGAAGTGTAAAATTGGCAGAAATAATATATATATATATAAAGAAATAGAAAAACAAATTTCACATTCATCACATTCATAAAATATTTTTGATCACATTTATAGGAAGAAAAACATATGGCCCATATATCATAGAATCTTAAAAGAGTTTTTCAAATAATATTTTGATGAGTAAATTTCAAATATCTTATCCTCAAATACTTAGAGTTCAAAGATACAGTCAAAATTAACCCCGAATTGGTTCTCTCAGGGTTTCTCAAAAATTATAAAGTCTTTACAGTATGATGAAAAAATAATGTGTTTGTCCAAAAGGACTGGGATTGGGGTTCCCATGGACCATAAAATAAAAAAGAAGAGAAGAGAATGGAGTCGTTGAATCAAACCAAGAGAAATGTTGGACCTGGAAATAAAATGAAAGAAAATATCAAAAATAGGTTATGTTCTTGAGGGAAATAATAAGCATAATTGGATGGTTTATGATCTAGAAAGAGAAAAAGTTTGGGATAAATGTGATCTTTAGACTTATTGTGATGAACCTCTCTTTTTTAATTTGCTTGTTGATGCGCCTTTTATATCTTTATTTATTGCATTTATACTATTGGTATCAACTACTTCCATTGGACCCTCAGTAATCTTGATTAAATCCCTTTTTAACCATTCTTCAATATATTGTCGCAAAGGAGCAGCAGTCACCTCTTGTTTGACTTTGATTTTGAACAATTCATTTTCATATTCTATATAGTCAATTGAAATATTTTGCAATGTAGTTTCAATATCCTCATTTCTATTGGCATATTCAATAAGCCAATTATCAATATCATCTTTAGTATATTCAATCGTATTATTGAACTTCTATGTTGACAATTTCTTTAATTTTTCCATGCTTTCTTCGAACTGATGTCTTATTTGAAACATTGAGTTTGAGATTAGCTTTGGATCTTCTACTTCAATGGTGTTTCCCACAAGATCTAATCCAATCAATTTAGAATGAGCTTCAGTATTTTTGGATGTTAAGTCAT
Organism: Picea engelmannii; assembly: GCA_009831015.1. Taxonomy (NCBI): domain Eukaryota; kingdom Viridiplantae; phylum Streptophyta; class Pinopsida; order Pinales; family Pinaceae; genus Picea; species Picea engelmannii. The sequence continues at coordinate 1,110,652 of ML779122.1, read as the reverse complement.
TGAGTTCATTTGATAACTCCCTTAATACATTAATTCTTTGAATCCAACATGCCTTTAGTTGTTTTATATAAGCTTGAGAAGGTAAGTCTTTTTGTTTTCTTTCATATCCAGTCATTGTTGAGACCTTCATAATGAATGTGGCAAGTCCATCCTTGAAAAATACTTCATCATTTTCAATGTCATCTTTCAAATATCCTCTGGTATTTTGAATCTTGGAACCAAGAGAAACAAAGTGACTTTCTAGATCCCATGTATTTAAAATAAGAGACATTTTTTTCTCAATATTTTGTTCAACATAACGTCTGGTTGCAGCAAGTAAGATTGAAGTCCCTTTTAATATTATACTTAACTCTGGAATTTTCTAAAAAATATTTCCAGGTTGAACCATTGTGTTGGCCCTTAACCAAGCTTTGGATATCCTTCGTCATGTTTGACATATTTTGGGACTTTGACAGACTGTTGAAGGTGGAGCGCAAGTCGAAGCAAAGATCGTGGAATCGTGGCCCCTTTTTAGGGATTTTTGGGTTTTGGGCTTATGTAACGGGTATGGGGATGTCGGCCCATGGGTTTACCCATGTTTAGGCCCATTTTGTAATGTATAAATAGATGTCTAGATGATGTAAGAGGAGACAATATAGGCATCTGTGTGATGATGTGCTAAGTGCAAGTGATAATTCTACATTCTTCGTGCATATTGTGTGAAACTTGCAAGGTTAAGTGCAAGTGACTATAAGAGATTGTGTAAAGACTTTGTGTTGTAGCCTAGCTCGGGGAAGGATGATATGGAGAGGTGTGTGCAGATATCCTGTCCTATGTGGAGTAGGACCTTATGGCTTTGTGCATGTAGATTATTGACAGAAGATAATAAAGAAGATGAAGAGTTGGTGGGCGTAGCCCCAGGCTGTGGGTGAACCACGTATATCCTGTGTTATGGTTGTTTTGTGCATTTTGATTATTGCTTTGTGCCTTTGATGTGATTTATGCTTAGTGTTGTTATCTTTATGAATGTTAGAAGCATATGATATAATATCTTGGTGCTCAGTAATACGAGTGAATACCAGATCTGATTTGTTTCTTTATGCTAAATGATTAAATGTGTTGAATATTGTTGAATATTATGTTGCATTGTAATTAGGGTTTATCTACGTTGTAGACAAAGGTTAAGTACTAATGAATGACATATGCTAAGTGCTTTGTTAGAGTATTGTAATCACAAATCTGTGTCCCAGCTAAGGTTGTAGACACTAGAGTCTTGCAACCACCCCTGCTTCTACCTCGAGTGAGACTTCATCTGCTCCGCAGGTGTTGTCGAAAGGGTCAGTAGTTACGATTTTGTTAGTTCATTGTTGAAGCATTGAACCCTGAGTCTTCCCTTGTGCCAACAAATGGTTTCGTTGTAAGATCTGAAGAAAAGAGGTAAGATCAGTGAATTTTTTTTATTAAAGTGGTAAGATCTGAAAGCTTTGTGCTTTTATAAAGGCAAGATAAGTGGAAATTTTTGTTTGGACAGTATGGATCTAGGTATGTTTGATAAATATTGTCCTAGTCTAAAAACTAGGGAACATTTAGAAGAAAGAAGATTTGATATGAATAGATATGATATAAATAATGAAATATGTGTTATTCCTATGCATAGAAAGAATTTTTGGACTAACAAATGGATGTAGGATCCTAGGAAGAATCTTTTGCAGGTTAGCTACCACAATCCTAGTGCGTAGTACAAGAAAGGTTGGGGATCATTTAAGAGGAAGAGTATTAACCCTTTGTTATAGCTACAGAAGGTCGAGCCATCTTGCTAAGGATTGCCCTGATAGAAGATCTAGTTGTCTTTGTTGTAAATATATGGACCATGACGCTCTGGATTTCCCTAGAATGATTGCTAAGGTTGAAAGAATGAATATGAGACAAGAAAACCCTGAGAAAGGCCAATAAATTGAGACCATGGAAGAACCCCAGAAAGAATCAGAGACAGTATTACTACAAATGAAAGAAACCTTGAATGACCACAGAGATATTCAAAGAGAAAGAGTGCATCGAAACAAGAATAGGAGACTTCGACATAGACTGTGTTCTGGATGAGGAAACACAGGTCAATATTATGACAGAAAGAACTTGGGAAATTTTAGGAAAGCCTGCTATGATTCCCTCATTGGGAGGAAGAGGATTATTTAGAGGAAAGTTGGTAACCCTATGTGGAAGAATTACACAGACATCTATGAATTCTCATGGAACTTCGACAGAAGAAGAATTTGAAGTTGTTAAATTTATTGAGAACAACGCTCCATTTTCTATGTTGCTAGGAAAAACCTGGATTGAGAAAGATCAGATCCGAATAAAACAAGAAGAGGAAGCTCTAGAAAAGAAAAAGAAAGAACTAAGAGACTTCATGGCTAAGAGAATAGCACACTTACTGGAAGAACAAGAAAACCAATCGAAGTTACTGAGGACCAGAAATCTGGATGTCGAAGTTGAAAGAACACAAGCAGACCTGAAACACATGTTTGTACAAGAGAGTAGAGCGCTTACCCTAGACAGAGAATAATTATTGGCCTTGAACCCTACGAAATAACATCAACAACACAAAGTTACTATTCCAAGAGGAGATAAGGATCAGAATGGGAAGAGGAACCCAGTAATGCAGATCGCAGGGAAGAACGCTAGGAAGCTCAGCAAGAAGAAAGCAAAGTTGGAGAAATTACAGGAAGTTCCATAGAAGACTTTGCAGAAGGAAGGTCTCCAGAATTCAAACTTCTACAGAATATCAGAGAAACTCATATTGGCACTTCGTCATGGCGGAGCGATATGACCATTGGAGGCATTATAACCGTTAGATTGACATTCTTGAATGGTTAAAACCACTGTTATGATCAGAAACCTCGCCATTGGACCATTGGGACCGCACCGTAATGGACAGAACTACATTGATGAAGGCTTCTTGTCTGTTGGAAGGATCTGTTACATCTTTGTCTACTTATCCCATCGATTGTTGCACCGAGCACACTTTCGCAAATTCTATCCGAGCCCACAAGATAACTCATTGTTATTATGTTTTGCTTATCGAAACCTTGCCATCCATTCTATTACATTAAGAAATTGTTCATCAGCCTGAGATATCTGATATCGAGCGTGCATTTCGAACAAGCTCAGCACTACGGAAAAGTCAGTAGAGGAAATTTTAATCGATCTAATGGCAGAGATAGTGATGTCCATAGGATTTCAAGCTTCAATGACGCGAGGAGTGCAAGCCTCCTCGTCGACTGCTCGTGGATCCGGACCATCCCGAGTTGCAGATGAGAAAAGAACCAAAAATCAATATGACTTGGAAAATGTGAAGTTAATCCCTTCCATCCTTCCTGAATACATCCCACCTCTGTCCAGAGCATTGAATTGTGATAGTTTCCCCAGGGACTTCGACTACACCTTGGATACTACGTACCTCCCGAAGTGGATACGCACAGGCAAGTCTCAGCCGAATAAGATCATGACACTAAATATCAGCGAATTTAACCTAGAGGATCATAAGAACTTTAGCATGCTCGCTCCTCATAGATATTTGACTAGGATGAAGGGGAAGAATTTGAGGATAATCCCCCAACCATGGACTCTGGACCTCGCGCAGTCCACCATCCTTAACGTAATGAAAATACCCCATTTTGGAAGGCACCAGAAGGTTAATGCGTGCGTTAAGATCCTGATGTCGAGATTCCATGGAGGTTATTTATCGATAGACAGATGCATCACTGTTGATCTGGCATTGATCCATTGGATCACCGGATTGAGCATGAAAGGACCAGACCCGCAAGACTTCTACCCAGGGAAGTTTGTAGACCGCGCTCTAGTGAAGAAGATTAAATATAAATATGGCGATGTAGAGAAGGGTAAGCGAGGATACAAGATAGCCTCCATCAGAATGGCGCAGTGCGCCTTTCTTTCCATTTGATTGTTCGTAATCTACTCTGGAAGAACAAACCCATACAAGTCACGGTTTGTTGTTGACCTCATAGGGAAATGTGTGGAGGGGCTACAAATGAACTGGGAAAAGTACTTAGTGAACCAGTTAGACCAAGACTATCACAAAGCTCAGGATCAGGACTATGAGTTCAATTTTAGTTGGTTATTGATCCTCATCGCGTTCATAGCTTGGGAGATGCTGAAGGGTGAGACATTCCCCGAACTAGAGCCATCTGGACCCTTAGCCATGAAGTTCACTTCGTTATGGTATTCAAGCGATATGGGAAAACAATGGAAACCAAATGCAGTGTTCCACACCTAATACTTGCAGTTAAAGAGGGCTATTGAGGTTGCCCCTCATATAACGTTGAACACCCTGCACAGGTTCAGGCCATTTGTGAAGTTCCACACAGACAGACATTTTATCTACATCACTGCACATGGAGACAAACACAAAGAATTACTACAGAGTTATTACAAACTCACAGAAGAGGTCTTAGAAGAAATAACTAAGGAGTGGACTATAGAGCTCCTTATCCCTATTGACCCTGCAAAACTGTCCAATCCTGAACTAATCGGAAGCTCAGTGATTGCTCGTGAAGAGCATGATACACCTAGAACTAGAAGAAGGAAGAAGACAAAAGAAGTCCAGCAGTTGAGCATTCCATCAGAAGAAACTGCTTCAGACTCACCTGGAGGAGGAGGTGATGAAGAAGTAGGTAAAGAAGAGAAAAAAGGAAAAGAAGATCAACAGAAGCAAGGTGAAGTAACACTGCCACAGAATCCCCCTGATGACTGTAACACACCCACTACGGGAAATAATATTTTCGGCTTTTTCTTCTCTTCTTCGAGGAACAAAATCCCCGAATTCCTACGTGGTTCTAGTGTAGGCTAGGTCATCCGATCGGGACCTTCACTAAACCCATTTCACTGGTTCTTTCATTGAAAATCCATCGTGTACAACTCAAGCACCAAGCGTAGGCTTCACTTCCATGTGACCATCGGTAAGAGGCACCTTTCGCATTTTGGGACTTCGAAAATCGAGAGTTCGAAATGCAAGGGAGTTAGGCTCTTCAACTCTTCAAACCCCAAGACCTGAAATCCTATTCACACCAAGCCACTTCGGGATATCACCTACCGGGACTTTGCGTACCGGGATTTCGTGATGTGCGTAGATGAGGAGTCTCACACCTGGGTTTCCCAGGAGCCGAAACTCCAAAGCCCATATATATATATATATACTAATCTCATTTTGGGGTTTCGTAAGTTAGGATTTCACGATATGCAAAGATAGGAGGTCTCGCACTTAAGTTTCCAGGAGCCGAAACTACGAAATGTCGATATATATATATATATATATATATATATGATGCTAAGTTCATTTCGGGGTTTCGCAAGTCAGGATTTTGCGATATGCGAAGATAGGAGGTCTCGCACTTGAGTTTCCAGGAGATGAAACTCCGAAACGTTGATATATATATATATATATATATATATATATATAATGCTAAGTTCATTTCGGGGTTTCGCAAGTCGGGATTTCGCGATATGCGAAGACAGGAGGTCTCGTACTTGAGTTTCCAGGAGCCAAAACTCTAAAACGCCGATATATATGTGTGTGTGTGTGTGTGTGTGTGTGTGTGTGTGTGTGTGATGCTAAGTTCATTTCGGGGTTTTGCAAGTCGGGATTTAGCGATATGCGAAGACAAGATCTCTCGCACTTGAGTTTCCAGG
>ML779122.1:1060123-1090641 GCA_009831015.1 Picea engelmannii | reverse complement strand
CTTCCAACTGTCCTTCATTCCCCACACACTTTCACTCCAAGAATTCTGAGAGCACAGATCTGATAATATTCACAATCTATCTTGACAAAGGAAAAACTCAAAACCACTCTAACCAAGCTAATAATTCCAAGCCAAATCCAACTAAGCCAATCCCAAAATCTCCAAGCTTCCAAGCTAAATTTCTCCATGAGAGATCCTCTCCTTTTATAAGTTGAAGAGGATAAGGTGAGGAGGCTAGGATGATCCCACTAAATCATGAAAGTGAGTAAGATCCAAACCATTCGGATGCCACCTCACCATGGAAGTTTCTCCTTCTAGAAGATTCGAGAAAACGCTCGTTTTTCCCACGTGTAAGCATTCTCGCACCCTACCTATAGAGAAACCGGCGAACTTCTCGCAATCCAGCTATGGTGCAGCCTGCGAGAATCAGGCATTCTCACACCCTGCCTATATAGCAACCTGCGAACTTCCTTTTTTACAGGGTTTTTACAAGGGAAAATGCAACTTCTTTTCTCAGAAAAAGTTCTTCTCCCTTCTCTCTTCAGGAACTCAGACCACTGACCCCTCTGAAGGAAACATATAGGTTTACATCATTAACAGTCATAGGGATGACAAAAATAATGTGTAACATGAAGAAGATTATATTTAAGAGACATTATGAGGGTCACAAAAATTTTAGTATATTTTGGTGGTAGTAGACTTAAACAAAAGAGCAAGTGAACCCACAGGTCTGGAAACCCGTGAACCCGCCATAAAGGATATCAAGAAAATGGTTAATTCTTGGTGAAATTTGTATGCGGTGGAGAAGAGAGGTGGATTTTTTATAAAACAGAGTCCTTTGGGAAAGAAAATACACTCATCGTGAATGAACCCTCCATGACTCAAAAAAATTCTAAGTAAAAAGATATAAGAAGAAAATAAGTATTAAGCTAAATATAGATCAACATGTTCATGTATGAGAACCACAGTCATGGTGGATTCCCAAGGGTCCTACAACCATGAGGAAGAGGTCATATCTCTACATGTCAGCATGGGAAATGCTAAGATAGAGTCTAATGGAAGAAGAGGTAGGAAAGAGCCTGTAACTATGAGAATATTGTAGAGAGAAGTGTAGAGATATAGGTTTGATAATCAAAATATTATGAGAGCTCAAGAAGAGATACTACATATATTGAACATGTTGTAAAGGAAAGCCAATAAAGACTCTGGCACAAAGAGAGAATCTAGTTCTAAGTAAGTGACAACATCTATATCCCATAGAAAAAGGGATGAGCATGGGAATGATAGGAAATAAAGGAGTAGGACCAAGTGCCATCATTCCCCAAGGGAATACACTAGGATATCTCATGCAATTTCAATTCCAATGTAACATCCAGTTCCACTGAGCACATTTTATACTAACTTATTCTTTTAGGACACTTGCGAGCAAGTGATCTATATATGACACATAATGATTATGCCTTCATTATGAGTATATTGTGATGTCATCGTGATTACATGTTAAATTATATATATATATATATATATATCAATGGACTTCCTTGGACTCTGGATTGAGTCAGGGAGTGGACATGTATTTGGTTTGAGTATTTGATTTACACACATGTGATTTATATGATGATTTTAGTATGGATATTATGCATATGGATTATTGACATTTCCCTTGTCAGTGGATGCAGGCTTGGTGGCGCTTGCTAATTTGACTCACATAAGGAGTAAACGGGTCATACACAGAAACCAGAAAGATGAGGGAGAGGTGTGGAAGCATCCCTATCACAACATACTAGAACTCTCGTCATGACCTGAACTATAGGTTAACAATTGCCTAGTTCAAGAGGTCCATGATGTTGTGAGGGAATATTGAGACAGTCACTCACGAAGAATTATAAGGGCCGTGCAATAAGGAAGAATCCTTATTCCTTAGAAACCCCTTAGTCTCTCACAAGGTCGACTGAGTGGAGTGTTGACTCCAAGTGTCTGACAAACTTCCAAACTAGTCAAAGGAGAGTGGCACCCTTGGAGCACGGAAGTGTGTCTTGAAGGGCATGTCACATAAACAAATTGTGAGTCAATAAAAATACATATGGCTTAGAAATTATAATAAAAACATTTAGACCTTGTTAGAACAAAATATTTAATTAATTATTAAAATTATAAGCTAAGAAATCTAACAAGAGTCTAAGTCTAAGATGGTTGGCTAAATTAAAACATTAAAAGGGAATAATTTAAGTGAAAGAAGAAATGAGAATAAATTTGGGTAAATGCACATGTCTTCATTGAAATAATAAAAGGGATTTTAAAAATAAAAAGAAATTAAAACATGAGAGAATAGGTGGTCCACATAGAGTAGCATATTGAGTCAATCTACCACTAATCCTAACTAAAATAAAATAAGACTCATAATCCAACTCAAACTGAAATTTAGTAAGGAGACACAAATTAAATGAGGGATTGGGGAACTAAGAGACAACTAAGAGGGAAAATAGGAACAAATTGGGGAGTGTGAGGAAAAATGTCTATTTAAATAAAATAAAAAGAGAATTTACATGTGCAACTTTGGGACAGTGTGACAAGTGGTGTGGGTGAATAATCACTAATTAAATTATTAAAAAAAATGTGTTGTGCATAAGAGGACATGTGTCATTGAGAATTTTCCTATAAAAGAATTGGAGAGGAAGGGAGAAGGGATTTCATTTTTTAAGTATTGTTATGCTGCCAAAATGTTTCTTGACTAGTTTACTTGTGGAGAGTTGGGATTGCAAACTTGCGCAAGAGGTGGAAGTCTCTCATTGCGAGGTCAGTTTGTGCTATTGAATTTCTGGTTTTTGTGTGTGCCCCTTTGTGGCTCAGGGGGATAAGGGGGAAGAAAATTACCCCTAGCGTTGTCTAGGAGGTACTGTTGAAGTCCTTATATTGGCAACTGAAGGAATCATTCGTTGCACAAGCTCCATATCAAGAATTGTCTTCAGTAACATTGGAACGTCGGTCACAGTATTTCATTTTTATTTACTAATTGTAAAATAATGTAATTATTGTAATCTAAATTCGTACAAAGATACTTGTATATTGAATCGGTAAATTTTGCAACTGATATATAAGTTATTCCATAAATTCGTTGGTGAAATTAAAGATCCTTATTATGTTTCAATTACTAGATCCGTTTTAATTTCTTTAAAATAAAAATGCTTTTGTCGAAGGGTGATTCAACATAGTCCTCACAAGTATTTGTATTGTTGATTATACGCATTGTATCAAATTATTGATTAACGAAGTTTTCTTTATATCTTCTCATTGTTAGATGAAAATTTTCATAAAATTTTGAGTATTCCATTGCGGTCCTTAATTTAAGATGTTTATCATAAGTTTTTTTTTTTACTACAAAATGAGAAAGTGTATCATGTATTCATGTTCAATATACCTAGATAGAACATTTTTTGGTTCATTTTGTTTAGTTGAGGATATGGCTGGAACCTGGGCGGAATGCAATTTTAGTAGTGTTGAAACCTTAATAATAGGTGAGAGATGTTAATAATAGGTGAGTGATGTGTTGAAACCTTAATAATGAGACCTCATATATAGCTATACATGTAATAGAAAAATAAATGATATGGAGTAAAGACCTTCGTTTCAACTTAGTAGTCCATGTTGTAGGCATAGAGGGACTATAGCGATCGATAATTTGTTGACTACATATTAGTTTGTCCTTTGGCCATAAATATTTGCATAATACCTATTGTTGGAGCTAGGGAATTAAAAACATATATTTTTATATAATAAAAGGTACCATATATGTATTGATCTAATTGGATAAGAGATTGGAGGTCTTATTGTCAGCTTCGCTATTCCCAATGTTTTATATGGCAACATATCCAACCTTTTTATCGTATACAATCTTTTTGAATAATATATGTTTCCTATGTATTGCTTGAAGGTGGATTAATGCTAGCATTAGTTCAAATGTTTGTATTAGCATTTTCTGCTAGCTGAATATATCCCTAAGTTTTTATTTTTACTAATAATATTGAAATGTTTTGATATCCAAGCTTTATAGTGATTGAGAATTCCAAAGTTTATAATGTCCTTCCCGCATGTATTTGTATTGAAATGTATTGACACTTTTTTCGAGATGCTTCAATAGGCCTAATAGCTTAAATGTTTACATGACGCAAGGTCCTCCAAGAGGCCTGACAGCTTCAATGTTTGCATATCGCGAGGTCCTTAGACAGCCTGATATCCTTAAATGTTTATCTAAATACGCTTGTCGGAGTACATTTTTCCTCAAAATTTTCCATACAATGTTGCAATGATTTTGTATAGTGTTGTTGTCCACTGCTAGTTGAATAGGCATTGTATGTTTCATCCTTGTTCTACCTTTGCAATGCAATTTCATCATCGTTGAAGCTACATACATTGTTTACTGATTCGGTGAGTGATTCTTCTTCGTTGGTTCGTCATTTGGTGCTTGTTGTTGTTTCGTTCACGATTCCACCTGCACTTCTGCATTTCATCATTTCAGAGTAAGTTTCCATGCCATAGTTTCATTTTGTATTCCTTGTTTGTTGTTCAGTGTTTGCAGTTTGCAGGTAAGAATGTTTGCTTATTTGTAGTGGCATGGTCGTCGTATGTTTCCGGTTCCTTTTGTGCTTCAGCTGCAGTTTCATAATCATTGGAGATACATATGTTGTTTACTAGTTCGTTGGTTCGTGGGTTGTTGGTTGTGTTTGTTTGGCTCAAGTTTACACTTTGGGGCCCTAGGGGTGCAGTTCGGCCTATTCATGCTTTCTCGCTAGTTTGGTGCTTGTTTTTTTCTTTTGTTTGATTTAGCCTTGAAGGGTTGGGGTCCAGCGCCAGTGGTTGGAGCTAGGTTTTTTTTTTGGATTATTATTGTTTTTGGGGCGCTTTCCGTTGTCCAGCCCCTGCAATGATGAGTCGACATGAAGTTGTGTTATTTTCCCTTTCTACTGAGGTCTATATATATTCTACTATGAGATTTTGCTGGTGCTTCAATGCTGGCATGAAAGAAAATAGTTGCATGCAAAATTGTTCAAGAATTACATGTGAAATTGCAATATCCATTGTTTTTTGTTAGGATAAATCATATGCAGGATACATTTATAAACCATGTATGGTCAGATGTGCCCATATGAAATTACATGTTCTTTTTCCTCTACACATACTGGTGTGCACACAATACAATTTGTGTTGTACTTGAGATATGATATGTACAACAAAGATTCTACAAGATTAAATTTCTATGTCTAGAACCATGTCTGGGTAGTTTTCCACGGAAAACCAAAATCTTGTATCGTGGGCACAACAGTCTGTGTAGAGGATAAAGAACATGTATTTTCATCGGTGGAAGCATATCTAGATAATTTTCCACGGAAAACCAGAAATAGTTTAGCTACGGCCATGCAATTTCGTGATATTTTGTGCCTTGTAATATATTTTGGGCAGGGAAAAAAATTACACATTTACAACTATGGATGGAGAAGCGCAAAGGTTCATGTTTCTACCTATATTTTAGACTGTTCATTGACTCTCTTTTACTGTATGTACATATTGCTTGTTTTTCGGTGCATACCAGCTTCCATTCATGTTCATTGTATTTTGTGTGTTCCCACATTCAAACAAATAGAATAGTTGGAGAAAACGACGAAGTCTTAACTACATCGGTTGAAGAGGATATAGAAAGGTGCATGCTTATACTGTTATTTCATATTGCATTGTTTTGTATCTCATTTATTGTCTGTATATGTGTTTGCCTAGTTTATTATATGTACATGTTGTGTGCCTTCCTACATGGTAACTTATCTTCATTACATGCCTTCTTGCATACTAACCTGCTTCATGTTCATTTTGTATTCGCTGCATTGCTACATTTAAACAAACAGAATGGTTGGAGATGATGATGGGCTCTTTTGCGGTTAAATAGCCTTGTTTCTCTTTCTCTTACATGTATGTCTTCATTATAAGTTATCTTCATTACATGCCTTCCTGCATACTAACTTACTGCATGTCCATTGTGGTTTTGCTGCATTGTTGCATTTAAAGAAACAAAATGGTTGGAGAGGACGATGGACTCTTTGGCGGTTAAATAAACATGTTTCTCTTTCTTTTAGATGTTTGTCTTCATACTAACTTGCCTTCATGTCCATTTCATATTCGGCGTTGCTACCTTGGAAATAACAGGTTGGTTGGACAGGAAGATGAATTTTTTTGTGCAACAATAGAGGGTTCTGTGGTACAATCTTATAAAAGGTATACCAATTGTGCTGGTAAATTAAATATAAAAACCGGGTGGGGGCATATAATATTAGACTTGAAAATGATGGCTTGGTAGCAATGGGCCTTTTTGCCCTCCCTATTTCTACTTTTTCCATTTTCTATTATCCCTTTTGTTTTCTAATGCATCTACTTAGTGTTCTTTCTAAAAATGCCTTGGTGCATCGGTTGGCAAACTAATGGTTTCACATCTATGGTCGCGCTTCTACCTTATTCCATAGTTACCCACTTTATCGATTGCGGGTGTCGGGCTAGCAGGTTCAAGATTTCTCCACTGGCTTCCGGGGCTCTGCGATATACAGATTGGCCGTGGTGCCCTGCCTTCATGCCATGTTTACTATTAAACATTTTTCTAGTTAAAAAAATCAGATGCATACAATTTTATGGTTATTTAATTATTTTGATGGACAATATACAATGCATGTGCTTTTTTAGTCCTCATGTTCATCTGCACGTACTTGCATCAGAAAAAGTTGGACTAGTGACATGGGCATGAGTAGTCAGTCATCCCAGACATCAGCAGACCGGCAAGGCCAAAGGTAAAGATGCATACGCTCTTCTCTTACTATGTTTACCAAACAAATATCCTTGGCTATATATTCATCTATCGCATGGTGAATATGTTGATGTCATCTGCAATACATGGTTTTCAGTTTGCAAGAAGTATCAACAAGTACAAGCAAGACGCCAAACATGCCACATGTTCCGCAGACTAAGAGGTGTGGTTGAAAAACTCTGGCTCCATAGTTCATCAAAGATATGTGTGTACTTATAGATTTATGCCAGTGAAAGAACAATACAAAAAAAAACAAAAAATGCACACTACCATTCACTTTAGTTTTCCTGTTCAAAAATTGTCACCAGGTCTAGAGTTGTAACATCCAAAGTACTATCAATAGAGGGCTTGAACAACCGTCGAACTGGAAAAGTGATCGTCGGGCACATAATGGTCGTCTATAACACCTACTTGGACAAGGCAAACAAAACTAGATCCATTATACGTGTTGACATGACAGACAAGGAGGCCATGATGACAGTGACACTGACTATTCCTCCACAACTTGTCCATAAACATGCAGAAAAGATATTTTTGAGTAATGGGATATCCATTACAAATTTTAACATATTGCCCAAAACAGTATATGACCGTGGTGATTGTGATCGAATTATTGAGCTCAACAAAACAAGTATTGTGGAAACAATTTTCGTTGTTTGTTCAGAATATCATTTTGTCCCAGACTCGACTATCATCTAGCTTGCACAGAGAATTGATATTTACCCAATCGGAAAGATTGGCGAAACTGTCACACTGGAGAGAAAACTTGGCTCACAACACATTCTCCATATAAAGGATGGATATTTGAACAGCGACAAGGCAATGGTACTTCTTTTCATATTCAGTTTTGTCCTTTTCTTTTGCATGTGCATGTATCTCGGGTAAGTTACACAAATATTTCACTGTTCCATGTTGCAGCTGCAATTGTTCGATACGTATTCAAATTTGTTTTCGTCAATGGAGCAACAATTGCATAAAGGGAAGATTCCACTTATGCTCTTCAAAAATATAACAAAGAAAAGGGATGTTAGAGAAAAGATCTTTGTAACAACCCAGGCAACGTTTGTAAAAAAGTTACGAGCAAATATAGTACAAGATCTGAAGAAACTAGCTAGCTCTACAACTGTTGTGCGTATACATCCACAAAATCATCCTCACTTTGCTTATACAAATAGCCTTCAACAAATTTCTACGGCCTGTTTTATTTTATTTTTATTTTTTTAAGGGGAGGGGGGTGCAGTTGTGTATTATATTGTTCAATGTATTAATTCCTATGCTCACGTTCCCAGGTTAAAGGTGTTTTAGTTGCAGCCAATGTTTTACTCGACCCCCTTTGAACCTCTATGTGCAAAATGCAACTCTCTTGCTTCTTCCTTCGCTTTGATAAGTGATGATACAATTGATTTTCTGCGATGCGGTGAAAATGTCCATATATATATGGACATTGTGTCAATGTTTCCATCCGAACCGTGGGAAACACAACCTTGCATTGTATGGTTAGGTAGCCCCTATTACAAAATGTGCTTCCTAAGTTGGCAGAATTGTCGTATGAAACATATCTACAGAAAAAGGCAAGAAGTTTCTACATGTTGCAGGACCTTTGGATACACAGAAAATTCACCTTAAATGAGGACAATGAAATTTTTCATATCGGCTGAAGAAGGGGAAAAAAACAAATATATCAAACTTTGGCAAGAAACGAAAAGTGTCTCTGTAATATTTCTTCAACATCCAGATGAATGTTCGTCGGACTCGGCTACTTGGGATTGCATGTGCATTGGATTGGTCGGTCCAAAAAATGGGAAGCATGGCAGAAAACACCATATATCCCATGGACCCGACTATTTTCTACTGGGAACATATACCAGATGCAAGAGAAAATGAATGCGTCAACGTATTTTCTTTGTATATCAAATTGTTCAATCCAAAGGTCGATGCATCCTACTCTATGGAACCTTGTCGGAACTTGCTTGCGGCCTGTTTGAAGTTTAGTTGGTTCTTGGTTGTGTGCTTCGTCTGTCAATTTGTATATCGCGGAACTCTGACTGTTGTTTTGAGGACACTGAACAATAGAATTGAATTTTTTATCCAACTAGCCCGCAAATCCGCCTGATAATTTCTATGGCATTGTGATGCAAATGTAGTATGTGGCTTGTTTTAGCATTTTTCCTTAATCGATGAACTTGGTAAAATTAATCTCTTGGAATAATTTGAAATCAATGAATATATACTGTGTGAAGTGAAATTGTGCTATCATATAAAAAAGAGGCCCTTAAAATTCAAATTCATCATTATTTTAGCATTTTTTTCTTAATCGATGAACTTGGTAAAATTATTCTCCTGGAATAATTTGAAATCAACGAATATATACTGTGCGAAGTTCAATTGTGATATCATATCAACAAGAGACCCTTAAAATCAAATTGGTTGTTCTTATGCTTGCGGTCATAGAATTTTAAAAAACTTTCTTTTGTTTCCTTCATTTTTTTTAA
This sequence comes from Picea engelmannii, assembly GCA_009831015.1. Lineage (NCBI taxonomy): Eukaryota > Viridiplantae > Streptophyta > Pinopsida > Pinales > Pinaceae > Picea > Picea engelmannii. The sequence continues at coordinate 1,081,308 of ML779122.1, read as the reverse complement.
AATAAGCAATTTAACATCCTTTGATAATTTTATGTAATTCAATTGTACAATATCAATATTTAATATTAATAATTTAGTATTTGAAAATAATGTTTTTAGATAATGTTAGATAAGATGACCATTTGTAAACAATCGCAATCTTGAGCCCGCCAGTCCTGGAGTCCTTCTGTCAATTTGTATGTCGTGGACGTTCGAGTGTTGTTTGGAGGACATGGGACAATAGAAGTGCAATGTTGAGCCAGAGAGCCCGCAAGTCCTCCTATCAATTTGTATATCGTGGAACCAAGGGTGCTATTTGTAGGACATAGAACAATAGAGGCTCAATTTTGAGCCCACCAGCCCGAGATCCCGCGATCCAAAAAGTGGCTAAGTATGGAATGAAGGATCCGTACATGATCTATAAAATCACATGTCCATACTTTATAAAAGTACATGTTTACTATGTATTGCTCGTTGGTCATTGTTATGCTTGTGGTGATAGAATTTTAAAAAACTTTATTTTGTTTCCTTCATTTTTTTAAAAATAAGTGATTTAACATCCTTTGATAATTTTTTGTAATTCAATTGCACAATATCAACATTTAATATTAATAATTTAGTATTTGAAAATATTTTTTTTAGATAATGTTAGATAGGATGGCCATCTGTAAACAATTGCAATCTTGAGCCCGCTAGTCCTGGAGTCCTTCTGTCAATTTGTATGTCGCGGAACTCTGAGTGTTGTTGGGAGGACATGGGACAATAGAAGTGCAATATTGAGCCAGAGAGCCCGCAAGTCCTCCTGTCAATTTGTATATCGTGGAACTCTGGGTGCTATTTGTAGGACATGGAACAATAGAGGCTCAATTTTGAGCCCACCAGCCCGAGAACCCATGATACAAAAAGCGGCTAAGTATGGAATGAAGGATTCGTCCATGGTCTATAAAATCTCATGTCCGTACTTTATAAAAGTACATGTTTACTATGTATTGCTCATTTCTCGAAAAATTTCTAGGTGTGGAAGTTGGTGGATGCACGTGTTCAGATTTTCACTTACTTTTATATCACTAGCCTGACCAAATTGTACAATTTTTCTTGTCTAATTAAATTGTGCAATATCAATATTTAATATTAATCATTTAGTATTGAAAATAATGTTTTTAGAGCATGTTATATAGTTGATAGGGATTACCATCCGTAAACAATGGCAATCTTGAACCCACCAACCCTGGAGTACGTCTATAAATTTGTATATCGCGGAACTCCAAGTGTTGTTTGGAGGACACCGAACAATAGATGTGCAATGTTGAGCTTGCCAAACCGTAGTTCTGCTTGTCAATTTTTATATCACGGAATTGTGGGTGCTATTTGTAAGGCGTCGAACAATAGAGGCCCAATTTTCAGCCCGAGAACCCACAATCCAAAAAGTGGCCAAGTATGGAATGAGAGATCCACACATGATCTATAAAAATTCCATGTCCATACTTTATAAGAGTACATACTTAGTATGTATTACTCATTTTTCGGAAAACTTCTAGGTGCGCAAGTTGGCGGATTCACGACTTTAGATTTCACTTACTTTTATATCACCAGCCCGACCGACTGCTTCCTCGTTTGATATTGTAATAAAAAAATATAAATTGGCCCAAGTCCAATTGTGCTATCACATCAACATGAGGCCCTTAAAATTCAAATAGCCTGCAAGTCCACTTGTCAATTTGTATATAGCGGAAATGTGGGTGCTATTTGTAGGGCACAAAACAACAGAGGCCCAATTTTGAACCTGCCAGCCTGAGAACCCGCAATCCAAATAGTGGCTAAGTATGGAATGAGGGATTCGTACATGCTCTATCAAATCTGATGTCCATAGTTTTTATAAGTACATATTTAGTATGTATTACTCATTTCCTCTTAATGTTGTTTGGAAGACATGGAACATTAGAAGTGCAATGTTGAGCGATCTACTCCGCAAGTTTTCCTGTTAATTTTTATAGTGTGGGACTCTGGGTGCTATTTTTAGGATACAGAGCAATAGAGGCCCAGTTTTGAGCCCTCCAGACTGAGAACCTGTGATACAAAAAGTGGCCAAGTATGGAATGCGGGATCTGTACAAGCTCTATAGAATCCACATGTCCATACCTTATAAGAGTACATACTTAGTATGTATTACTCGTTTTTCAAAAAACTTCTACCTGCGGGAGTTGGAGAATTCATGACTTCAGATTTCAATTACTTTTATATCACCAGCCCGACCAACTACTTCTTCGTTTGATATTGTAAGAAATGAATATAAACTGGCCCAAGTCAAAATGTGTTATTACAACGACAGGAGGCCCTTAAAATTCAAATAGTCCGCAAGTCCGCTTGTAAATTTATATATCACGGAAATCTGGATGCTATTTGTATGGCACGGAACAACAAAGGCCCAATTTTGAGCTCTCCATCTCAAGAACCCATGATCCAAAAAGTGGCTAAGTGTGGAATGAGGGTTGCGTACATGCTCTATAAAATCTCATGCCCATACCTTATAAAAGTACATATTTGGTATGTACAACTCGTTTCTTGGGAAATTTTCTAGGTGCAGAACTTGACGAATACATGTGTTCATATTTCCACCCATTTTTATATCAACAGCCCAACTGACCTCTTTCCCATTTCATATTATACAAAAATTTTGGAACGCAAGTTTCCGAATATGCAGATTTTTATTTGAAATAAGATATTTCACATCCTTTTATAATTTTATGTAATTAAATTGTACAATATCAATATTTAATATTAATACTTTAGTATTGAAAATAATGGTTTTTAGGTAGTGTTAGACAGTTGATAGGGATCACCATCCATAAACAATCGTAATCTTAAGCCCGCCAGCCTTGGATTCCATCTGTCAATTTGTATATGGAGGAACTCCAAGTGCTATTTGAACGACATGGAACAATAGAAATGCAATGTTGAGTGAGCCAACCGGCAAGTCCGCCTATAAATTTGTATATAGCGGAAATCTTGGGTACTATTTGTAGCTCACTAAACAATAGAGGCCCAATTTTGAGCCTGTCAGCCTGAGGAAAATTTCCTGGTAAGGAAGTTGGCGGATTCACGTATTCAAATTTCACTTACTTTTATATCACCAGCCCGACCGACCGATCGCTTCCTCGTTTCATATTGTACAAACCTTCTTGTCTAATTAAATTGTACAATATCAATATTTAATATTAATAACTTAGTATTGAAAATAATGTTTTTAGATAATGTTAAATAGTTAATAGGGATTAGCATCTGTAAACAATCTCACTCTTGAGGTCGCCAACCCTGGAGTCTGTCTGTCAATTTGTATATCGCGTAACTACGAGTGTTGTTTGTATGACACGAAACAAAAGGAGTGCAATGTTGACCAAGCTAGTCCGCAGGTCCACTGGCCAATTTGTATATCATGGAATTCTAGATGCTATTTGTAGGCCACAGAACAATAGATGCCCAATTTAGAGGTTTCCAGTCTGAGAACCCGCGATCCAAAAAGTGGCTAAGTATGGAATGCGGGATCCATACATGCTTTATAAAATCTCATGTTCATACTTTATAGTACATATTTAGTGTGTATTACTCGTTTTTCAGAAAATTTCTAGTTTCTCTTTTCTCTCTGCTTTCCCTTTCTTTACTTACTCATTTTTCGGAAAATGTCTAGGTGTGGGATTTGGCAGATTCGCGTCTTCAGATTTTCATTGTTACTTTTATATCACCTGCCCGATTGACTTCTTCCTCGTTTCATATTGAACAAACTTTTTGAATCACGGGTTCCTGCATAGGTGGGTTTAACATTGCGTTTCCATTGTTCCGTCACGTGCAACTAGCACCTGGACTTTCACAATTTACAAATTAGCAAACAAACCCCCATTCATCTCGTATGCTTTCGCCTTTTGTTTTCTTGGTCCTTTTTCCCAATGTCTCATTCTTTTATATACAGAACCTGAATTTCAGCAATATACAAATTTCCCTCTCGCCATTGCACTTTCGTTGTTCCCCTATGCACAAACAACAATTGAAATTCCATGACATACAAATTAACGGTCGATATCTATCACTGAGATGAAATATGACAATCGGCCCTTCACGTCTTCTGGGTATATCTTCTGCCCTTTTATTTTGTAACCCTCCTGATCACTTTCCATACTTGGGTATTTCTTGGAATCGGTTTCGTGGGTTGGCGGGTGCACGAAATGTACAATGCTTCGTCACAACTCGCCATCACCGCTACCTTCGTACTTGTTTCCAAATATGAAATAATTAAGCTCTAATGCTAATAGTTCATCTTGCAGGAACCGTTAAGATTGTCATTAATGTCCAGAAGTTCAGAGAATATTTTTCATTACTATGAATTAAACTACGATTTGCACAGAAGTATGTTATATTTTCCAAGTATTCATTTCAAACATGATGCAATCTGTTTTTGTGCGCTGGCGGGTTGGCACCTTTAAGAAATTTATAATTCTTAATCTCTTTTCGTCGTCACCGCCGCCTTCAGACTTTTTTCTAAATATGCAATTAGTGAGTTGTAATGGTAACAACTCATTCCACATGAACCCTATAGATTTTCATTGATCAACGAAACGCTCAAGGATATATTCCATTGATATGCATTAAACCATAATTTGTGGAGGGTTATATTATCCCTCCCCAATTTTCATTTCAAACATCGTCTCGAGCAAATGGAAATTCTCACTTACTTGTGGCAACAGTTATGTCCAGATACAGTAAACACATTCGAGCATAATGGCCAGAGGTTCCACTATTCCAGGGCATATTATTACTACTCATCTCCCTCCGCCCATCAATAAAAACATGCACTCCTCCATCGTTTCCTCAATCGAGGAACTCAAAGAAGACCTCAAACGGGACATGACTACCCAGCTTGAATATGTCGCTTCGATGATCTATACCAAGCTACTAATCCCTACATATCCCCCCTTATCTGACCCACCTTTGCATACCAAAGCTGAAACTTCCTCTCATTCCCATAATTTTCTGCCCCATCACTTTTAGCGTGACCTACGCCTTCCACGTGTGGATGTGACCAAATTTGATGGCTCAGATCCCACTGGTTGGGTAACTCAAATCGAACATTATTTCTCTTTGTACTGTAAATTCTAACCTTGTACAATATCTACTGCAAACAGATATTTACAAAAGAACAGAAAAGATACAATGGAAAATACAAACATTACACAGATATTTTTCCCCTGGAAACCCAAACCGGAAAAACCAGCATATTCTATATTCATTCATTGTAATACATTGTTTCCAAAACCCTAACCCAATGACCTGGATTAGTACAAAACCCTAATTCCTTAACCGAAAATAGAAAACCATTGGCAAAAACCATGTGTCGAAAAACCACCTAAATACATGACATGTTTCTCAAGGCAGGTGTCACATTTCCTGAGGAAAAAAAATTCATGTGTCATCTGTGTCACCTAAATACTACTACTCATGCAAAGAATATAACACATACCCAACATGTACAGCATTATAGATGACTTGGCCAAACTTTGGTATGGTGTTCTCCATCTATATCAAGAACGTTGACAATGGTGGCAATGGAGAAAAAATTATTGTCAAGGGTATATTACTTGGACACACTTTGTGGCAGAGATTTATGAACGCTTTGACACTTACACCAACCATTTAGGTTGTTTGACAAAGTTGAAACAATCTGGCATAGTGGAAGACTTTATAGTTGCTTTTGAGCGACTGGCTTTTCATACAGAGGGCATGTTTGATGTTTTTTTTCGAGAATGTTTCATCAGTGGCCTCAAGGATGAGATTTGTGCCCATGTCCTCATGTCTCGGCCTCAGAGTTGGGTGGAGGATACTAAAATAACTAAGGAATAACAACAGGTTGTCTCTTCTCAAAACCGGAAACCCTCCTTTATTCCTCGCACTAAACCAGTCAATCCCACTCCTCCTTCTACTCCACTAAAGATCCAAAAATTGATCAGGGTTGAAATGGTTGAACGCCAACACAAAGGCCTTTGTTATAATTGTGATGACAAATATTTTTTGGGACACAAGTGTAAGGAACAAAACATTTTTATGGCCATCTCGGAGGATGTTGAAGCTCCCCCTGTGTCTGTATCACCTGAACCCACTGAAATAACCCCTCCCTTAGACCCTCCCGAAGTCGAACCGGTCATTTCCCTAAATGCTCTCACTGTCTTCTCTTCTCCCCAAACCCTCAAGCTAATTGGCTACATCAAGCATAGGAATGTCATCATTCTTTTTTATAGTGGAAGCACCCATAATTCTATTCATCGCCGCATTGCCCAACAGACTAATTGCAAATCATGATTGTCAATGGCAGGTCCATGAAATGTGAAGGGCGTTGTGAAAATGTGTGTCTCCAAATTGGTGACTACCACCTGAAATATCATATGTTTTCTATCAACATGGGCAGTTGTCACATTATGTTGGGTGTAGACTCGCTAAGGACTTTGGGTCCCATTCTCATGGATTTTAAGGAATTAACCATCTTATTCGACCAGGAGGGACAAAAATATAAGTTCCAAGGTATCACTATCGGTTCCCCTGAGATCATTAGTTCCCATTGCATGGAAAATATGCTCAAAAAAGGTCATTCTAGCGTTATTTCCCAACTCGATGCCATACAAGCAACTGAGACACCCTCTCTATCGCAGGACCTCTAATCCATCTTATCTAAACATCAAGTGGTTTTTTCCACTCCACAAGGAGTCCCTCCTTCCCATGGTGTTCATGATCATTCCATTCCCCTTGTCCCAGGAAGCCTTCCTCCCAATATCCTTCCATATTGTCATGCATTTTCCCAAAAAAATGAAATTGAGAAAATGGGTCAAGAACTGCTTAACGCAGGTGTTATCCACCCTAGTACGAGCCCCTGCTCTTCTTCAGTGGTCATGGTCCTTAAAAAATAAGGTTCTTGGCACATGTGTCCCGACTTCCGCGCCCTCAACAAACTCACCATTAAAAACAAATTTCCCATTCCTATCATTGATGACCTCTTGGATGAATTGAGTGGTGCCCAATTCTTTACTAAACTTGATGTTCGTTCTGGCTACCACCAGATCCATATGAAAGAGGTAGACATTCCTAAGACTGCCCATATAACTCATGAGGGCCACTATGATTTTTTGGTCATGCCCTTTGACTTGTGTAATGCTCCCTCCACTTTACAAAGCCTCATGAATCATGTCTTCTGTCCTTTTCTCCGTCATTTTGTATTAGTTTTCTTTGATGATATCCTCATCTATAGAAAAACCTGGATAGACCATTTGCTCATGTGGATCGAGTTCTCCATCTACTCTCTCAGCACCATCTTTTCTTGAAGAAATCTAAATGTTCTTTTGGCATCTATGAAGTTGATTACTTGGGTCATATTGTTGGCAAGGAAGGTGTCAGAGTGGATCCTAAAAAGATTGAATCTATGAAAGACTGGCCTCACCCAAAGACTCTCAAAATATTGCATGGATTTCTGGGCTTAATAGGTTATTATCGCAAGTTTGTTAAGAATTATGGAAAGATTGTGGCACCTCTTACTGCACTCCTTAAAAAGAATTCTTTCACTTGGACTCCAGCAGTTGCTCAGGATTTTCAAACCTTGAAGATGGCCATGTGCACCACTCTAGTCCTGGCCCTTCCTAATTTCACAAAGATTTTTTTCCTAGAATGTGATGCTTTTGGGAAAGGAATTGGCATTGTCCTTATGAAAGAGGGTTGGCCTTTGGCCTTTACCATGACCAAACAATTGTCTAAGAAAAACTTGGGAAAATAAATCTATGAAAATGAAATGTTGGCTATTCTACATGTCGTTGATCTGTGGCACCCTTATCTATTGGGGAAACGCTTCCAAATTAAGACAGATCATCAAAGCCTCAAGTATTTTCTGGAACAATGCATTTCCTCCCTAGAGCAACAAAAATGGGTGACTAAACTCTTTGGATATGATTATGAGATCATTTACAAGAAAGGAAAAGACAATGTGGTTGCGGATGCACTTTCCCGAAAATATGAAGATGAAGGGTCCCTTTTTTCTCTCTCCTTCATTGCACCAGATTGGATTCAAGCCATTCACTAGGAATGGCTACACGATCCCAAAAGTTTGCATCTGATACAACAATTGGATTCTAATTCTCTAGTTTCCCCAGGGTACTCCTGGCTCCATGAGGAACTGTGATACAAAGGTCGTTTGTATTTAAGTAAATAGTCAAAACTTAAATCCATGGTACTTTCTGAGCTTCATGCTACACCCATAGCTGGGCACCCTGGGTTTACCAAAACCTATGACAGGGTCAAACATTCTTTTTTCTGGGATGGTATGAAACAGGAAATTCGTAATTTTTTGGTTGAATGCAATGTGTGTCAACGCACCAAGGGAGAAACAGTCCAATCTCATGGCATACTACAACATCTTTTGATTCCACCTGCGATTTGGTGAGATATCTCTATGTATTTTAATGTAGGCTTACCTAAATCGGGCAATAAATCAGTCATCATGGTGGTAGTTGATCATCTTTCCAAGTATGCTCATTTATGTGCTCTTCAACACCCATTTAGAGCATCCAATGTGGCTCAACTTTTCATGGATAATGTCTTCAAGATTCATGGCATGTCGCATTCTATTGTTTTTTATCGTGACCCAAATTTCACCAACAATTTTTGGCAAGAACTGTTCAAGCTACAAGGCACCCAATTTCATCTCACCACAACTTATCATCCCCAGACTAACGGCCAAACTGAATTTGTCAACAAGTGTTTGGAAACATATTTGAGGTGTTTTTCCTCATAAAAGAAAAATCAGTGGGCTCAATGGTTACCACTAGCTAAATGGTGGTACAACACTTCATACCATACAGCTACTCGCATGACTCTTTTTGAAGTGGTATATGGACAAAATCCACCTTCAGTTCTCTCATATTTTCCAAGTGTCTCGAAGGTCCAGGCGGTTGATCAAATGCTTACAGTTCGAGAATCTATTCTCCGTACCCTCAAAGAGAATTTGGTCATGGCCCATAATTGCATGAAGAAACAAGCATATCAATGTCGCTTTGAATGTCAATTTGCAGAAGGGGATCACGTGTTTCTTCGACCTCAACCTTACAAGTAAAATTCCCTCAAGGCTGACCATTGCCATAAATTGGTGCCCAAATTTTATGGTCCCTATATGGTTCTCAAGTCTGTGGGATAGGTGGCCTATCAATTAGCTTTTCCCAGTCATTCTCAGCTACATCCGGTTTTTCATGTTTCCTTCTTAAAGGAGGTGATTGGATCTAAGTGCCAAAATCAAACCAACCTTCCCGAGTTGGACAAAGAAGGATCCATTTAGCTATATCCACAAGCAGTTCTAGACTAGTGTGAGTGTCACCTACATCATCGAACCATCAAGGAAGTGTTAGTCCAGTGGAAAGATACAACCCCAGCAAATGCCACTTGGGAACCAACTACCATTCTGCAGCAATTTCCACATCTCAAGCCTTGAGGACAAGGTTTCTTTTAAGGGGGAGGACATGTTAGGGACCTAACCCCTCACTTAGGTAGAATAATATATCCCAATGTAATAAAGGTCAATATTAATAAGGCCTAGAAATAAGGAAGAATAAGTCGAATGTAAGAAGACCTAATAAAAGCTTCCGCTTCTAGAAGGATCTTCCTCTAGATGGTTCTTTTGATAGACATATTTAGTATAATTAGGAGTCAAGGGTATGAGAACTTTTGTCTTGGATATTATTGTAATAGAGATCTACTCTACCAGAGGTTTCCCCCTTGAAGAGGAAAGTGAGCATTGCTCTCAGTAACCAAAGTGCTCTTCTAGTGTTATTCTAGTATCATTTTGGTATTATTGTGCTATTGTTCTGGTTATATTGTTGTTCATCTGCCATTTCTAGCATTTTGTTGGCTCTTGATCAAGTTTTGAGGAAACTTTGGTCATGTTTGAAAAGTTTGGGACTTCGACAGGTTGGTCGAAGATGGAGCGCCCAGGCGGAGTGGAGATTGTGGGATCTCACTCATTTTGCGGGCTTGTGGACCCAGCAAATGGTTTTAGGGTTTATGTAATGGGTTATGGGATGTTGGCCCATGGGTTTACCCATGTCTAAGCCCTTTTGTAAAAGAGTATATAGGAAGGAATGTAATGTAGAAAGTACAAGTTATTGTTTTGTCTATGTGAAAAGCGATGTAAGTAGTAGTGTTAGCTATATGCATAGTATGTTTGGCTTAGTGAAAGAGATTGGAAGTTGCTTTCTGCAATCTGGTTGTGTAAGGTAAGGATTTGTGCTATTAAGGAGTTAGCTCTGTGCCTTGACCTGGTTTTGGGAAGGTGGATCTAGTGCACTGCGTGCAGATCACCTATCCACTATGGAGTTAGGCTCCATGGCTTTGTGCACAAGAGCATATGAATGTAAGAATATTGAAGACTAATAAAGAAGAAGAAGAAGTTGATGGACGTAGCCCCACACTAGGGTGAACCACGTATATCTTGTGTCTTGATGTGCTTTGTGCGATGTTTCTTATGTGATTTATGCTTAGAGTTGTTATAATGAATTCATTTGATGTTGTAGCTTAGTGCTTAATGCTGTAAATGAATGTTAAATCTGAGCTAATGTTATGTTCTAAGAGGTTTTAAGGGCTTGATATTGGTTGTTTATGCATCGATCTATAATAAGGGTTTGATCTGCGATGTGAATTAGACTCATGAACTAATGCATATTGTTGGCTAAGTGCTTTGTTAAGTGTTATAATCACAGATCTGTGTCCCATCTTGGTTGTAGACACCTGAGTCATGTAACCCCCCCTGTCTCTACCTCGGGTGAGACGTCATCTGCTTCACAAGTGTTTCCAAAAGGGCCGGTAGTTAGGGTTTTGTTGGTGCGATGTTGAAGTGTTGAACCCTGGGTCTGCCCCTGTGCCAAAAAATGGTTTTGTTGTCGGGACTTGACACTGTGATTGCTGGGAATTGAAGGAAAAAGAAAAATCTATGTGCATAGATCTGTTGTTGTAGTGCGCAGTATTCTACTTGACTTGCGAAGCTCTGTACTAAGAAAGAAACCGGATCTGAAAGAAACATGTAAGATCTTAAAGCATGGTGCTCTAGTAAAGGTAATGTAAGTGGAATTTTTTTCTTTGAAAGTATGAATCTAGGTATGTTTGATATATTTTGGCCTAGTCTGAAAAACTAGGGCATAGTTAGAAGAAAGAGTTGATCTAAATAAATTTGATATAAATAGAGAAAAATATGTTATTCCTATGCATAGAAAGAATTGCTGGACTAATAAATGGATGCAGGAACCTAGAAGGATTTTTTGCAGATTGCAGGTCCAGTACTGTGATCCCAGTGCATAGTATAGGAGAGTCTGGGGATCTTTTAAAAGAAAGAGAGGATTGACACTGTGTTATAATTGCGGAAGATCGGGACATCTTGATAAGGAATGCCCTAGTATAGGTCATGTTTTCCTTTGTTGTAAAGCTATTGGTCATGAGGTTGAGTATTTCCCAAGAATGATTGCTAAAGTTGAAAATATGAACATGATACAAGAAAACTGTAAATAAGGTCAAGAAACTAAGGATATGTTAAAGAACCAGAAGAGAAAGAATCGGAGAAAGCTCAAACTATGTTAAAAGAAGTAATGGATGATCACAGAGACATCAGTTTACCTGAGATACTGAAAGAAAAACAACACATAGTCACAAGAACAGAATACTTCGACATAGACTGTGTATTAGATGAAGAAACACATGTGAACATTGTTCCAGAAAGCACTTGGGAAATTTTTGGGAAGCCTGCTATGATACCTTCATTGGGAAGGATAGGCTTGTTTAAAGGAAAGATAATAACCCTATGTGGAAGAGCTACTAATATAACTATGATTTCTCATGGAACTGCAACTGAAGAAGAATTTGAAGTTATTAGGTTTGTTGAGAACAACGCCCCTTTCCCACTTTTATTAGGAAAGACTTGGATTGAGAAGGATCAAATCAGAAGGAAAGCAGAGGAGGAAGCTACAGAATAGAAAAATCAAGAACTAACGGATCTCGTAGCTAGAAGAATAGATTGATTGTTAGAAGAACAAGAAGTCAAGTCAAAGCAACAGAGCGAAAGAGAATTAGTTGTCGAGTTTGAAAGAACACAAAAAAAATTGAAGGACCTACCCATGCAAAAAATGAGTATAGCTACCCCGGAAATCGTAAGAGAAGGGACATCAACCTCAGAAACTGTAAGAGCAAACCAGCAGTGCGAAATCACTTTACTAAGAGAAGATAACAATAATAATGGAAAGAGGAATCCAAAGACTCAGACCACAGGAAAGAAGGCAAGGAAGCTCAGAAAGAAGAAATCCAAGTCAAAAAAACTACAAGAAGTTCGAGAAAAGACTTTGTAGGAGACAGATCTGCAGAACTTGAACCTTGCCGGAATACCAGAACCATGAAGAATGGGACTTCACCATAGCGAAGCTATATGACCATTGGAAGTGCCCTGACCATTATAATAACGCTCTGAAACGGATATAAATGCGTTTATTGACGGAAATACCGTCATTGGACCGTTGGGACCTCGCCATAACAGACAGATTTGTATTGATTGGGGCATTCCTTCCCATTTGAGGAATCCGTTACGACACTCACTTATTTAACTCATCAGACGCTGCATTGGGACCACTTTTTTCCACCTATGATTATTCGAGCTAACAGAGAATCCATTGTATCGCACTAATCTTTCTAGACCTCGCCACTTGTTTGATTACCTCGCTTTTCTGTTCTCCTACTCAATCAATTCGATTACAAGTGTGAATGTCGGGAAAACATAGTGTGTTAGAGAAGTCTGTGGAGGAGATTCTTTTGGAGCTCATGGCTAAGAAATTTATGTCTATAGGAATATAGGCATCGTTGATGAGAGGATTGCAAGCATCCCCTTCAATTGGACTTCGCTCTAGCCGAACCACTACTAAGAAGCGAAGAAAACACCACGATGATCTGGCTAATGCGAAGCAGATCCCGTCGGTCTTGCCGCAGTACATACCACCTTTAGCTAGTACAGTTAGCCATGACAATATCCCTCGTTATTTTGAATACACGTTGATCACTATGACATCCCAAAGGGGATACGTGTAGTTGGACCCCAGTTAGGACACATCCCAGCTTTGAAGAACAACGACTTTAACCTTGGAGACATGAAGAACTATGTGATGCTCGTGCTGCATCAATATTTGATGAGAATGACTAGGAAGAAGTCGTGCATAGTCTCCCAGTCATGGATTAAGGAGCTCTTGCAGTCGACAATCCTAAATGTAATGAATATCCCTCACTTCGGCCAACATCAGGAGGTTAATGCTTGCATTAAACTCCTCCTGTCATGTTACCATGGAGGATAAATGTGGCTTGACAGATGCGTGACTTTGGATCCAGCACTGATCCACCTCGTCATGGGACTGAGTATGCAGTGATCGAACCCTCAACAGTTCTACCCAAGGAAGACTTGATACCGCTCCCTGGCTCAATGAATAAAAGAAGACTATGGCAATGTAGAAAAGGGAAAGCAAGGCTACAAGGTAGCCTCCATCCAGGATGGCACAGTGCACCTAGCTTGCCAGAAAGAATCGTCCCACACAAGTCATAGGATCCATAGTAGACTTCGCAAGGAAGTGCGTAGAAGGAATGCAAATGAACTAGGTGAGTTACCTCATCAAGAAGATTGAGAAGGACTGTCGCAAAGCACAGGATCAATTCTACAAGTTCCATTTCAGTTGGTTATTGGTTTTAATCGCATTTGTCACTTGGAAAATGTCGGAAGGAGCGACATTTCCAGAAGTTGAGCCATTAGAGTCATTGGTGGTAAGGTTCTCTACCTTGTGGTATACAAACGACATGTTGAAGTAGTGGCATTCAAATGTTGTCTTCCATGCTTATTACCAGCAACTGAAGCGCACCATTGAGGCATTTCCACAAATGACCCCGAATACACTGCATCACTACAGACCACTAGCAAAGTTCCATGCAGATCAACACTTTATCTACATCATTGTGCACATGGATGAAAGTAAGGAGGAACTACAGTCCTATTATAAGTTGGCCGACGAAGACATGGAGGAGATCACCAAATAATGGTCATCAGAGTTCCTTGTATCAGTTGAGGATGCAAAACTCTCTAACCACGACATCATTGGAAGTCCCTTGGTCACCTGGGTCGAACATGATGGATAGACTAGCACGAAGAAAAAGGAGGAAGCGTAGAATATAGAAACTTATGAGGAGGATAGTGCATCAGAGGAAAGTAGGCCTGATTCACCCACAAGAGGAGAAGGACACAAAGTAAACCAAGAAGAAGGATGGGAAGAAGTATAAAAGAAAGACAAAGGAGAATTTACACCACTGAAGGATCCCCCTACTAAGGTCGAAACATCAAAGAAAAGGAAGGTTTCTTTGTAGAAACCCTCAGCAAGAAAGAATACCCGAGCCAATAAGCCTTAATCGAAGAATGTGTTCACAGTGGATGATTTCGATCTTATAATTGCAGGCATGGAAGATGCTTCAGAGGATATCTTGCAAAGACATTGAGTGAAGCAGGAAATGTTGTACGAAAGAGTCGAGAAAGAGATGAAAGAGATACAACAAGTCATCTATTCGAGCCGTGTAGTACCTATTGTGCCTTCGTCGTCAGAAATTGCAGAATTGGGGGATGAGCCCACCCAATTACGAAGGCTATCATATGCAATAGAGGCTTGACTTCACCAAGTCCAATAAAAAAAGAAGCATTCCACAGAGGCCTTGAAGAAAGAAAAGGAGGAGGTCCTAGAGAAACTTCGATTTTCACAGAAGAAGAAAAATGAAACTCGAGCGAAGATCGAGCAAAACAATGCGAAGATACAAGAAGAAAAAGACTAGTTGCTTGCAGAGCAGACTGCGGTCAAACATGTAGTTACTAAAGAACTTCACTCTGTGTCAGGCTTGGAACAGGAGGATTCAGAGTCAACCGAGATGGAAGTAGGGAAGCTCACCGAAGCCATTCAACAGCTTCAACCAAGAGTAATGGAGTTAGAACTTCAAGAAGTGTCGAGCACTCCGCAAGAAGTGCGCGATCAAAGGGAAGAAATCTCCAAGAGAGCAGTTGGAAGGATCAGGGCACTTGCCTCAGAATGTAATAAATTGACTAATCATAGTGCACATACCTACGAATGACTTGCAGAAGATTTGGACCCGATGAAACTGGAACCACATCTCCAGGAGGTGCAGAAGAAGGAATCCACCATATAGGCACAGATGAAGCTGCTCACTACAATCGAGAGGATGAAAATATCATAGGAACAACACACAGCCCAGTAGTAGGTTAATATCATATAGAGTAGAGTCATGGAGGTTACACAGAGACTCCAACTGGTGCACGATGAAGCCTGCATGCTTTTTGAAGAGATTGAAGGACAAGGCTCGCAGCTGGAAAAAGGGGTTACGATAGTGGAACAATGCCTGGAAGGGCCTGTTACAGAGAAACTAATTCAGGAGTTCGCCAAGAAGGAAGCTCTAGTGAAGTAGAAAGTCAAGGTAGCTCGAGCTAAGATCGAGGCCTTCGAAGCAACATTTCCCATATCTGAGTGACTCAGGACGAGTCACAGGTGAGTGTTGGGGGTATGTTGGTCCTTGACCAAGTTTTGAGGAAACTTTGGTCATGGTTGACCACTTTAGGACTTCGACAGGCTGGTCGAAGATGGAGAGCCAAGGTGGAGCAGAGATTGCAGGATCTCACTCATTTTGTGGGCTTGTGGACCTAGCAAAGGGTTTTAGGGTTTATGTAACAGCTTATGGGATGTCGGCCCATGGGTTTACCCATGTCTAGGCCCTTTTGTAAAAGTATATATAGGAAGGAATGTAATGTAGAAAGTACAAGTTATTGTTTTGTCTATGTGCAAAGCGATGTAAGTAGTAGTGTTATCTATGTGCACAGTATGTTTGTCTTAGTGCAAGAGATTGGAAGTTGCTTTGTGCGATCTGGCTGTGTAAGGCAAGGCTTTGTGCTATTAAGGAGTTGGCTTTGTGCCTTGACTTGGTTTTGGGAAGGTGGATCTAGTGCATTGCGCGAAGATCACCTGTCCACTGGGGATTTAGGCTCTGTGGCTTTGTGCACAGGAGCAGATGAATGTAAGAAGATTAAAGACTAATAAAGAAGAAGAATAAGTTGGTGGGCATAGCCCCACAATGGGGTGAACCACATATATCATGTGTCTTGATGTGTTGTGTGAGAAGTTGCTTATGTGATTTATGCTTGGCGTTGTTATAATGAATGCATATGATTTTGTAGCTTAGTGCTTAACGGTGTAAATGAATGCTAGATCTGAGCTAATGTTATGTGCTAAGAGGTTTTAAGGGCTTGATCTTGATTGTTTTTGCGTCGATCTATAATACAATTTTGATCTGCGATGTGACTCAGACTCATGAACTATTGCATGTTGTTGGCTAAGTTTTCTGTTAAGTGTTATAATAAAAAATCTATGTCCCATCTTGGTTGTAGACACCTGAGTCCTGCAACCCCCCCTGCCTCTACCTCAAGTGAGACTTTATATGCTTTGCAGGTGTTGTCGAAAGGGTCGGTAGTTAGGTTTTTGTCGGTGCACTGTTGAAGTGTTGAACCCTGGGTCTGCCCCTATGACAACACATTTTATTTATGTTCTGCATACAATTTATATCTGGAATATTAAAAAATCACCCATTCAGGTGAAGGTAAAACCCTAGAATTTTCACCTCACCAAGTTGTAATCAATGATTTAAAAGATCCTAAGCATGTCCTTGCAACTAGAATTGTTGATGATATTACCAAGTTGTACAAGTTTGACAACTTTGGGCCATTATCGTTTCCATCAGTTTTTGTTTCTCATAGTGATGACTTGAGAAAACTTTGGCATGAGAAGTTTGGTCATCTAAACTATCGCACATTGCAACAACAATGTAATCAACACATCGTGACTAATATTCCTCCTATTTCTTGTAGAGATGGTGTTTTTCCAGTTGTGTTCTCAACAAACATCGTCGGGAGAGTTTTGACAAGAGTGACTCTTAGCATTCCTCGGCCCATTTGCATCTTGTTCACAGTGATTTGTGTGGTCCACTTTATTCTCCTTGTTTCTCTAGGTGTAAGTATTTATTAACTTTCAATGATGACTTCTCCAAACGCACTTGGGTTTACTTATTAAAACTTAAGAGTGAATTTTTTGACAAATTTTTGTCCTATAAGGTCATTGTAGAAAAGAAATTTGGACATGTAGAAAAGCAATCTGGACATCAACTTCAAAGGTTAAGAAAATATAATGGAGGAAAACATGTGAACAATAAATATACAGGTTACTGCACTTCCAAGGCCATTCAAATGAAACATTTTGTTCCATGTACACCAAAATAAAATGGTGTTGCTGAGAAAAAGAATCACACATTAAAGTAAATGGCCAATGGTATGATCCAATCTATGGGATTAATTCTTGATTATTGGGAGGAAGCCATCAATTATGTAAATTACATAGTAAGTTGCACTCCTGTAAAGGCTCTAAAAAATATAACACCAGAAGAAGCATGGAATAAAATTAATCCAGATGTAAGCCACTTTCATGTATTTTGTAGCGTAGCATGGGTTCAAATTCCTGATGAGAAAGGAAAGCTTTATATCCTAAAAGTGAGAAGTGTATTTTTGTAAGATATTTTAAAGATGTCAAAGCTTACAAACTTCTTCAACCTTATTCCAATAAAATTATTATTAGAAGAGATGTTAAATTTGATGAAAATCTATTGGCATGTGATCCTAATTTGATGCTTGTGCCATATTTGGCCTCTAAGCCATCTTCGATATTTGTGCCATATTTTGTTCCTATTTTGGTTTCTTCCTCTTCATATGATGACAGTGAAGATAAAATCCACCTCGTCCTTCTCACCTTCCTCCAAATGAGTCCATTGAACATGAACATGCACCAGCACCACTGCTTCCCATATGGGCATGTTCAACATGAGAAGTAGTTGGTGATATTACATGTGATCCTTCATATTAGTGTAATACACGTTCATAGTTCTGTTGAGCCTCTATTCTTTTAGCTCAAGTTTTAGAGACTCGTGATCTAGACATGTTTGCAGAAGCTTTAGATCATCTAGATTGAAACACAACAATGAAAGAAGAGTATCTCTCTTTAATGGAGATCAATACTTGGGATTGTGTACCTCTTGTGAAAGGAAGAAATATTTTTAGATGTTAATGGGTGTATATAAATAAGTATGTATTAGATGGTAATGTTGAAAGAAATAAGGCTTGGTTAGTTTCCAAAGGATTCTCTCAAGTTGAAGGCATACACTATAATGAAACCTTTGCCCCCAAAGCCAAAATGAATTCCATTCTCCTTGTTCTATCCCTTTATTCCTAATCCATATTTTATTAGTATATTATTTATCATCTATATCAGTACTTTTTGGGTGGAAAAAATGGAGGAATTGGCTTGTAGGGCCATTTCGACCGCTAGTCCAAATTTGGAAATTTGGGTCCAAAAAATCATCTGAAATATTTTGGGGCTATTTTGAGGCATCAAATGACATGTTTTTGGTCCAAAAATTATTATGGAATAAGCTTCTATATTCTACACATCGAAACCTTTCCAACAGTACAAGAATCGCCTCAATTGGAATTTGTATGTGAAATTTATGCCTCTCACAAGTTGACCTACTGTATTGATCATCATGGTGCAAGTGGATGCCACATCAGCCTCCACTACTTAGACATGTGTGCCTAGCCACGTAGCGTATTTTCTAAAAACCTTATATAAGTTCCAAAACCTTATCATAATTGAGGATTAAAGAAATCAAAAACCTATCGTTAGATGGTTATCGGGCTATGTTAAATATCGAGCCGCTAGGAAGAGAAGGGGTTCCATTCTATGTTATTATTTTGTGTTCTTGTTATCCCAATTTTGTGGGATAGCTAAGGATATTATGTCTCGAGGCCCTCAAGTTACATACATGGAGTGTCAAGAGACCACATGACTAGCAGTTTCCACTTGCACATATGGAAGCTCACTCTATCACCACAATTTGATCCATAGTCAACGCATCCACCACTCCAGCTAGCTTCTAGAAGGCACATGGGTCTTGCTCCATGTGGTACAAGTCAAGTATTGTGGCAGGTAATCACCCTAATATTTGAGGCATTTAAGAATGTTGTATTAAATCTACTTTTTATTGTAGAATGTCTACTTGGACATTATGTTTTTTACCTTGTTTCACCTTGGTGAGTGTCATCAATTTCCTAGTAAGTGGCCAACTTTTGGGGAAGGGGTGAAAATGGGGGTCCCTTGAGGGGTTATTGTACCATTCCCAACCATACTTATCACTTTCCTCTCATCACATTCCCATTACAATGCCCACTTCTAGGCCCTTTGGATTTAGTGACCCAAGAAGGGCATGTACCTCATTTCATTGGAAGAAGGGGCTAAAGGCCCAAAGGAACGATGGCTAGAAAAATATAAATTCCTAAAATATAAACCTTCCATATTCTCTCCCAAAGAGTTCTTGATAGAAATGATAAGCTTCTCCTAAAAAACACAATACCTGCAAAAGAAAAATAACATTATATACATGTCCCTACTTATTGAGGTGTGTACACTCATGCGGTGTCCCTTTCTTTCCTTGCATATGGAACTATGTGTACCTCTAGCTTCAAGTGGACCTTATGGTATTTCCCCCAAAGCTAATCAATTTCACTGTAAGGAGTACCCAATTTTTTCAATTATTAATTAATCAATGGCAATGAATGGGCTTGGAAAAATGATGCATTGAAAACGAAGGTGCAACACACCCTCTACAAAGGCACCCATATATGAGACAATACAAGACCTTGTATGTCATGAAACCCATTGACCTATGAAATCTAAACCCCTATCCACCTCATAATCCACTACATGAACTTGAAGGGGCAGCCTTGGGAGCATCCCCTACTTGAGGGTTTTAGTCTACCCAATAGGACTTTTATGATACCCCTCCCATACCTAAACTTGGTCAATTGTGCAGGGTCTTTGAGAATTTGTTTAATTTTATGAGGTAGTTTTGGTGCACATTTTTAGATGTCATGTTTATTAGATGTGGTTTTCAATTTCCATGATATTTTGAATTGATATCCTTGGAGGGCATAACCATTTGTTTTGCAGGACCTTTTTTGGTGTACATTTTTTGAGGAACAAGCGTAGCTTGGGCTTCCATGGGGTTTGAAGCCCACAAGTTGGATGTCAAGGGCCCACATACTAGATCATGATGACTTTCCTTTGGAGGACTAGAAGACAACTTGGTGGACATTTCCTATACCTCACATACCAAACGAATTTCCTAGGATGGGTAAAACCTCACTCTTTGGGGCTTGACGTCACCTAGAGCTAGGGTTGGTGGTGATGGAGTTATCTTTCATTGACACTTGGAATAATTTGATGGAGAGAGCATGTTGACTTGTGGGAAAAGGATATAGTGCATGAGGATAAGGCCTTTTAAGGACAAACATTCCATCCCAAACTCCAATGATTTGTTAAATGTACCAAAATGTTGCCCTAAAGGGGTGGAGTCATCTTATTTTAGGGTTTCTAATGTGTAAAAGTGAAATTTGAACTTGTAAATGGGAAAAGTAAGGGTTTTTGACCCCTTACTTTGTTGTTTACCCTAATTAAGTGGAAAATCTATGTTTTAAACATTTTGTATAAATATAGATCATGTGAATCTCATTTCATAACATAACTCTCCCATTGTGAGAACTATTTGGCTAAAAATTTATCTACCCTTGGGGATTTTTCTCTCTCTTTTGCATTTGTCATGGTTTAATTTGCTATTGGTGGAAGGAAGTGGTGTGCTACCTCCTATGGATCATTTATATTGTATATTGGTGGATAACTCTTGGTAAAGTAGAAGTTTTTCTTGTTGATTCTTGCTCTAGTTGAAGGGTTTCATATTGTTATTGTCTCGTTTTGCAAGATACCAGATATATAAAATATGCAGAACATAAATGAAATGCTAGAAATGACAGAATAATAGTAAAATATCCAACATAATCTTCACAATACACAGAAATGATATACGGAATAGAAACAGAAACAACACTTTGATTCAGATAGCAATGTTCACAGGCCTCTTCGAGGGGGCAACCTCCAGTCGAGCAGCGCTCTGTTACAATAATCTCCAAGCTAGGG
>ML779122.1:1012993-1053899 GCA_009831015.1 Picea engelmannii | reverse complement strand
CTTCTAGAAGCGGAAGCTTCTATTAGGTCTTCTTACATCCGCCTTATTCTATTTTATTGAAAGGTCTTATTAATATTGACCTTTATTACATCCGAATACATTGATCTACCTATGTGCGGGTTAGGACCTTAACACTTTTTCTTAGTTGTAAGGTTAACTAGTTGAACTTCATGGGGAGTATAAGTGCATACAACCCCACTAAGTTCATCAATATTTTTCTTGGAAATAATTTGTTACTTAACGAAGTGCTAGGAGAAGTAAAAGGGCTTACACCCTTCTAGCACTTTCCTAGCTAGTTTTACTTGCCTCGGGTAGTAAGAGGGTTTACACCCCCAAGGAAGTAGTATAGTTAACTTTTTATTTGACTCCATAACCCAATAGTCAAGGCACTAATCATTTACCTTTTTTCATTGGAGAAATAAAATAGCACATTGGGAAACATGATTTTTTGTCACTTCAATTTTCTGCAATTTGGGTTTTGTTGCTTGTGACTAGCGCACCTCTTAGCCACTAGGGCGTCCCCTATAAAGGGGTATTTCTTGACTTTGTTATAAATATTCATCTACATCCATTAGGGATATAGAAACCCTAACATTTTCTCATTCATAACTTGCTTTTCAACTATCAGAATTTGTTAAGAGTTTTCCACATTTATCTACTTGGCCTAGCGCAACTTTTGGGTGGATTCTTTGTGAGTTTTGGTGGTTGGATTTGTTGTTGTAAAAAATTGTTTGTTACATACATAAGGCTACAAAATATCTTTGAAAACACCTTTTATTACATCCTTGTTTCATTGCTAAAGTCTTATGCTTTCATACTTGAGGATTACTATTGTTTATCTAACTTATGTTTTGCATCATTTGTTGGACTTATAGCAATTGTTTAGAAGCTTTAATACTTACTTTCTTTCTTATATACTTTTTTTTTTACTTCTACAACTGGGGACATCAAGCCTAAATTTATTTTCCACCTAACATTATACATATATACTTGGCTTGTTCTTGTGTCTAGGGCAGGTACACCATTCTTTGTAGGTGTTCTTATCTCTTGGAAACTATTGGCTATCACCAAGACTCTTTCCCAATCCTTTCCGCATATTCTCTCTTGAAATTTAGGGGGGCCTTCTTTCATCTCTTCACTTTCCATCTCATTTACCCTAGGGTCATCGGGATTCCCCCCTTGAGGTGATTCTATCATCTCTAAAGTGACGGGAATCCCTACCTAAGGTGACAGTGGGTAGGTGTTCTCTAAGTTGTCATCATTTGGTGGTTGGGTCGGGCTTTTCCCAACCTACAACTTGTGTGATAACATTATGGCACTGTTGTCGGGGAGGATTTCCAATCCTCTTCCGAACCCTAACCACACTTTGGAAACCTATCCCAAAGACTTTTCCCTAGATTTCCTAGCAAATACACATAAAGGACATTTCCTTTCCACCCTTGATGAGCTCTTCTTGAAGCTCATCTGGCGACTCCACCTTCCAAGAACCCATATTATACCTTTCCAACCTTTGATGATCCTTGAGCTCATCTGGAGAATCCATTGAGGTATTACCCTAAGTAATGGAAACATAGCTCGGTGGTGCTTTCATGAAGCATACAAGGCCTTGGATCTCAAAGCTATTGATGGATATCCAAACAAGTTCCTTATAAACCAATTAGATGACCTCCCAAAGTTCGATGGTAATCCATTGTCAGTCATAGCACACATTGTTGAATTTACTAGATGCATCTACTATGAGAATGTACAACATGATGATGTATGCCTACAGTTTTTATTTTTGTCCTTGGGAAGTGAACAAAGGGATTGGATCAAGCATTCTTGGAAGCCAAGAAGTATATATTCTTTAATGATCCTCATCACGGAGTTCCTTAAATGTTGGGGACCACAAACTCAAATTCTTGAAGATACAATTCAGGACCTGGAGTTTTCTTTTTCGAAATAAGGTTTTGACCGTGATCCTATTGAAGGCTTGAGAAAAATGCTTCTTCCAAAGTTTGTTGAAACAACAGTTGAAAAACAAGAAGTTGAAAAAAATAATGAGGAAATATTTGAGTTCCTCAAGGAAAGCACGGAATAAGATTACAAGCTTTTTGAACAATTAATAGAACTTTTCCCCAACATGGACTTCCTGGTTAAGTTTTGTCAACAGAGAGAAGAAGAGTATGACACCATCCTCGAAAATTATGATGAAAGGCCTACCCTAAACTCATCTTGGCAAGTGGCCATTGCATATTATGGAACAAGATCATTGTACGATGTTGTGATCGAGAAGTATGGGTACCAAAAAAACTTCCCAAATGATGATGAACCTCTCTCCATGCTCGAGGAAGTCTACAAACTTGTTATAGATCAAGATCAAGATGGTGAATTCTTTGATCCTATTAAATATGAAAAAGACTCGATTAAACAATAGATCCATGGAGAAAGTTTCCAAGAAGAATAAGACATTGATAAAGTACAACATCCAGATGAAAAGAAGGAGACATTGGTATCTACGTTCCCACCTAAAGAAGATGATGCCATTCTGCCTTGTTTCCCTCCTACATGTGAAGTTGAAGAAGAAACCATCCTCAACGATGAAGAATTTGAAGATGCAAATGAAGCCACCCTAGCCTATTTTCTTCCTACACACAATGACCAAGAGATTGTCATTTTTAGTCATATTGATAGTCTTGAAAGAACCCTCGGATATGGTTGATGAGCATATATATGATTTCATATAGATTGGGAGACGCAGAAGGGATTTGGGTCATTTCAATTTTGATGGAGACCCCATTTACGAGATTGAGGGTATCCTTCAAGAAAAATAGGTTGAGTTTTCATCTTCAGAGGATTGGTCTTCATGTATATATGATTTGGATGTGCGACAGCCTGATGATTATTTGTTTATAGATTTATTCAAGGATGACGGGTTGCTTCATTTTTAGGGTGATTTTCGGTCATCCCTTGGGACTTGTGATGCATATCCTTTTGGGGATGTGGACTTGTTCTATGAGGATTTTCAGCCACCTTCATCCTTGATTTCAAATGAACACCAGGACGTGGCTATCTCGGAGAAATCAAAGGCTCACTATACAAAGAAAAAGTATTTTCATATTGGGGATTTCTACAAGGATTCACATATGAAGAGGCCATGTTTATCTTTATCTAGACCTGAGCTTGTCCCTTACCTCATTCCTCCTTCTAAGGAAAATCATGAGGTCTTCTTGGGATCTCTCATATCTTCTCGATCTTCAGAAAGTAGTGATCATACTAATGGAGATAAATATGAGTCGTCTTCTAGATATGGTATCCCTCTTCATAGATGGATTGATCAGGCTTGTGGTTACACTTTCAGGTATGATGATCGGGTTGATGATTTCTCTTTCCAGCAGGAATTCCTCCCTCCCACCCATATCTCTTAGTTTCATTTCAAAATTGATTATATATCTATTTATTCTCATGATCATTATGTGCTTGACTTATCTTTATTTTTTTACATAACCAAGCATGGAGTTATATACTTTGACGATATGATCAATTGGTTACCCTGATTGTATGACTTCACCTAACATCACCTATCACATGATATTCAGGGCCCCAAGGCCCCAAGTAAGTAGGTAGGTCATCTTGATTTCCCTTCATTCGCATATTTATTTCTCATGTTGGTTTAGATGCATTTCATATTTTTCTCTACTTGAATATTGATTTCATGCTTAGTTTAGAATTTTTTGAAAAAATTCTAAAAAGTTTCTTTTTTTAGATCAGTTTCATTTTTGGATTTTTGATATATATGGACAAAGGATGAGTTAGGCCATCCTACTATTAACGATTTTATTTTCTTAGTGTGTGTAGGCACAGGTATACCAGGATATGTTGTGGTTCTCATGCAGTCTACGACGAGCACATGTCCCCTAGTAAGAGCCAGATGTTATCCCCATTTTGTGGGATAAATAAGGAGATGATATCTCGAGGCCCTCAGGTTGCAGACATGGAGTGCTTAGAGACCATATGACTAGCAATGTCCACTTTCACATATGGAATCCCACTCTATCACCACATTTTGATCCATCGTCAGTGCATCCAACACACCATCTAGCTTCTGGAAGACACATGGGTCTTGTTCCATGAGGTACAAGTCAGGTATTGCGACAGGTAATCACCTTAATATTTGAGGCATTTCAACATGTTGTATTAAAGTTGCTTTTGATTATAGAACATTTTCTTGGACATTATGCTTTTGACCATGTTTCACCTTAGTGAGTGTCATCGATTTCCTATTAAGTGGCCAAATTTTTGGGAAGGGGTTAAACTGGGGGTCCCTTGAGGGGTTATCATACCATTCCCAACCATACTTATCACTTTCTTCTCATAACATTCCCATCACAATTCCCACTTCTAGGCGCTTTGGATTTAGTGACCCAAGAAGGGAATGTACCTCATTTCATGGGAAGAAGGGGCTAAAGTCCTAGAGGGATGATGGTTGGAAAAAGATAAAAGCCTAAAATATAAACCTTCCATATTCTCTCCCAAAGATGTCTTGAGAGAAGTGAAAAGATTCTCCTAAGATATCAAATACTTGCAAAATAAAAATAACATTATATACATCTCCCCACTTGTTCAAGTGTGTACACTCATGCGGTGTCCCTTTATTTCCTTGCATATGACACTCTAAGTACCTATAGCTTCAAGTGGACCTTGTGGTTCTTCCCCCCAAGATAATCAATTTCACTCTAGGGAGTACCCAAGGTTTTGGAATATTAATTAATCAATGTCAATGAAATGGATTGTAAAGGATGAATTGAAAATGAAGGTGCAACACACCCTCTACAAAGGAACCCATAAATGAGACAATACAAGACCTTGTTTTTCATGAAACCCATTGACCTATGAAGTCTAAACCCCTATCCACCTCATCATCCACTACATGAACAAGAAAGAGGAACCCTTGGGAGAATCCCCTACTTGAGGTCTACCCAATAGGAATTTTATGATACCCTTCACATACCTAAACTTGGTCCATTGTATAAGGTCTTTGAGCATTTGTTTAATTTGATGAGGTAGTTTTGATGCACATTTTTAGACGTCTTTTTTATTATATGTGGTTTTCACTTACCATGATATTTTGACTTGATATCCTTGGAGGGTGTACCCATTTTTTTTGTAGGACCTTTTTTGGTGGACAATTTTGGAGGAACAAGACTAGCTTGGGCTTCCATGGGGCTTGAATACCACAAGTTGGATGTCAAGGGCCCAGATGCCAGATCACGATGACTTGCCTTTGGAAGCCTAGAAGACACCTTGATGGACCTTTCATATCCCTCACATGCCAAGAAACTTTCCTAGGTGGGTAAAAACATCACTCTTTGGGGCTTGACATCACCCAGGGCTAGGGTTGGTGGTGATGGAGTTATTTTTCATTGACACTTGGAATCATTTGATGTAGAGAGCATGTTGACTTGTGGGAAAAGTCTATAGCTCATGAGGAGAAGGCCTTTGAAGGCCAAACGTTCCATCCCCAACTCCAACAATTTGTTAAATGTACCAAAATGTTGCCCTAAAGGGGTGATGCCATCTTATTTTAGGGTTTCTAATGTGTAAAAGTGAAATTTGAACTAGTAAAGGGGAAAAGTAAGGGTTGTTGACCCCTTAATTTGTGGTTTACCCTAATTAAGTGGACAAACTATGTTTTAAACATTTTGTATAAATAGAGATCATGTGAATCTCATTTCATAACATAACTCTCCCATTGTGAGAATTATTTGGCTGAAATTTTCGATACCCTTGGGGATTTTTCTCTCTTTTGCATTTTTCATGGTTTAATTTTGTATAAGTGGAAGAAAGTGGTGTGCTACCTCCTATGGAGTATTTCTCTTGCATATTGGTGGATAACTCTTGGTAAAGTAGAAGTTTTTCTTGTTGATTCTTTCTCTAGTTGAAGGGTTTCATCATGTTACTATCTCTTTTTCTTAGTTGTAAGGTTAACTAGTTGAAATTCTAGGGGAGTATAAGTGCATACAACCCCACTAAGCTCATCAATATTTGTATTGGAAATAATTTGTTACTTAAGGAAGTGCTAGGAGAAGTAAAAGGGCTTACACCCTTCTAGCAATTTCCTAGTTAGATTTACTTGCCTTGGGGAGTAAGAGGGTTTACACCCCCAAGGTAGTATAGTTAAAAAAAAAATTGACTCCATAACCCAATATTCAGGGCACTAATAATTTACCTTTTTGATTTGGATAAATAAAATAGTGCATTGGGAAACATGATTTTTGGCCATTTCAATTTTCTGCAATTTGGGTTTTATTGCTTGTGCCTAGCGTGCCTCTTAGCCACTAGGAAGATTGCTCTAAAGGGGTGTTTCTTGATGTTGTTATAAATATTCATCCACATGCATTAGGGCTGCAGAAACCCTAACATTTTCTCATTCATAACTTGGTTTTCAATCATCAGAATTTGCTAAGAGTTTGCCACATTTATCTACTTGGCCTAGCGCAACTTTTGGGTGGATTCTTTGTGAGTTTTGGTGGTTGGATTTTCTGTTGTAACAACTTGTTTTTTACAACCATAAGGATGGAAAATATCTTTGCAGACACCTTTTATTACAGCCTTGTTTCATTGCTAAAGTATTATGATTTCATACTTGAGGATTACTAGTGTTTATCTAGCTTATCTCTTGCATCATTTGTTGGAATTTTAGCAATTGTTTAGAAACTTTAATACTTACTTTATTGCTGATACACATTGTTGTTTTCTACTGAAATTAGTGAAAGAAAGCCTAACTTTCTTGTCCTCCTAACATTATACATATATACTTGGCTTGTTCTTGTGTCTCAGGAAGGTACATCATTCTTTGTAGGTGTTCTTATCTCTTGGAAACTATTGGTTATCAACAAGACTCTTTCCCAAGCCTTTCCGCATCTTATATATTGACCTTTAGGGGGACCTTCTTTCATCTCTTCACTTTCCATCTCATTTCCCCCAGGGTCACCGGGATTCCCTCCTTGAGGTTATTCTATCATCTCTAAAGTGATGGGAATACCTTCCTAAGGTGATAGTGGGTAGGTGTTCTCTAACTTGTCATCATTTGGTGGTTGGTTCGAGATTTTCCCAACCTACAACTTGTGTGATAACAACTCCATGGTAGAGTAGAACAATAGTGAGTGGGAAATTAGAGAGCATAAAAGAGGGTGTTAATGTTTTGTAGCATCCTAACATGACATGGGTCTTAGGTAACTCCATAGAGAGTGCCTTCTCCTTTGTACTTGCATTATTTCCATACCAAAGAAAAGAGAGCAGAGCAGCCTCACCTTCTAGTTGGGCTTTCTCCCGTAAGGGTTTCCTAAACCAAATATTTGTGTTATTTTGTGGATGGTGTGTAATTTTTTTTTATTGTTCTCTCTTTTCTGCATTTTATCTATTTCATGCATAAGCAGAAATTCGGTAACTAAATATCCTAGAATCTAAAGGAATTTAACCTTCATAGTGTAGATTTTGGTTTCAATTATCAGATTTGTTGTGAAGAATTGTTCCAGTGGAATATCCATGGAAGTTTACAAATCATATTGGTATTAGAACAAGTTTTGTTTTTGGATATTTGTGGGAATTTGCAGGATTGAGGAATAGACTTAAAGATAATTTGTAGAAACCCTAGCCACGGTGGATGAGTATGTTCATAACAACCCTCAAGATCCAGTAGAAGGGATATTTGAGAGGTTGGAAGTGAAATTCACTGACATCAGTTGCAATATGAACCATCTCATGGTGGATCTAGCAAGAAATATCAAACCATTTGGATATGATGAAGGCTCTAACTCAAATATCAGATCAAAGGGGAAATAGGGAGATTAGGGAGACCAAGGAAAGGAGTTGCGGAAAGAATTTGAGAAAGAGCAGTCGATTTTGAGTGTTTTTAACCCTTCATACTCCATATTCAAGATTGAATCAAAAGTGGACATAAATCCATACCAAGGTGAGATCAATGCATTAAAAATAAATCATTGGTTGCAACAAATAGAAGTTTATTTTAGTGTTGACCATATAGATGAAGAGAGGAATATTTCATTTGTTAGATTGAAGTTATAGGGTCATGCTTTAACCTAGTGGTAAATCCATACAGAAACACTTAGGCTGGAGAGTGATCTGTCAGTAATTGAGTGGGAGGACTTTAAAACCCTCATCAATTCCCAATTCTAACATATTGGTTATGTACATGACCAATATATCTAGTGGCACTACTTCAAGCAGAGGAACGGGAACAGTGTACAGGAGTACATCACTAAGTTAAGAAAGATGGCCATCATCTTAGAGGGTTTACATAGTCATGTACGAAAGTAGGTGATGCTCTTCAAGCCAAGGATAGTGGATGAAGCATGTGTATAGGAACAGTACCTGGAAATCATAGGCCAAAAGAAGGGGAAGCGAAGTGGATCGAAGCAGAAATAGCATAGGAAGCTTCCAAGGAGGGTAATAAGAAGTGGAAAGGGGGAAAATATAAGAATAAAATATCCACTACACATTAGTGCAAAGATCCTAAAAACCATTTTAATCATTGTAACATTGATGCCCACACCGAGGAAAAGTATTGGAAACTATATCTGGATGATCCAGATTATTTTGAGCATGAAACGACAATGAAGATATAATAAATAAATATACCAATATATTGAAAGAGATACAATAATATAACAGAGATATATCATATGTATATAACAAGAGGCATAGATATAAAGTAATACACAATTTCTATTAATGAGTGAAATGTAGAGAAACTATAAAATTAAAGAGTGAAAGACTCGCTAGAATGGTGGCAGCTTATATATGAGAAGAGATATGATGGCTATGCTCATTCGTAAGAATATGATCGTTAAAATGAGGCTCCAAAGGAATTTTTAACATAAATAAAATCCAAAAACTTAACCTCGGAAGATGAAAATCCAATAGGTTTGTGGACCCCATTTTGGGTAGTTTGGTGTATTAACTTCCTAGGGGCGTAACGTTGGAATACAATCTTCATTTGGGGTGCACGATAGCTCATTGGGAAGGCATTGATAAGGATATTCATTCCATGTGCTCAATCATGTCTTTGGATATCATTGAGGTGCCTAATTGCAAAACAATGTCGTTTCGGCCCTCAAAATAGCCCCAGAAGTTTAGGACCCGAAAAACTGCTAAAAATAGTAAATTGCAAAAGAAATATTTTGAGCCAGTTGGAATAGGTGGTTGGCCATTGATATCCACTTGGATCAATCCTCCCTCCTTAGGAATCAATGGTCTCCATTGTGTTGATTTCCCATGGGAGAGGGGGAAGCATTTGTTGAATCTGAACTTTGCTTGATAGAAGGTGCTTGTACTAAGGTTGCAGTGGTTGCAGTGTCCTTCTATTCACCTTTTGAATATATTATGAAGAGGATGAATGTTTTAGTATGAGATATTACCTTGTGGCACTATTTAGTTGGGACAATAGTCGGAACTACCTCTGGTATCCTGTAGAGATGACCCCCCAGAGTAACAATGAAACTACGGGGTCGAGACTCATAAATAGCATGGTGCTTCCACATATATGGTTGTCCCAAAACAAAATCACAGACATCTAGCAGGGAAACATCACATAATACCTCATCCTTGAAGGTATTTATGTTGTATTACAAGTGGCATTGCTAGTTGACACGGATATTGCGTCCCTGGTGAAGCCACCCGATGGTGTATGGTTGCGGGTGTGGTGTTGTCGAAAATCCCAACTGTTTGACAAACTTTGTTGATATGAGTTTCTTATGGCTTCTGATATCAACAATATAATGCAATGGGGTCCCCTTCTTGCACATATGTGAATGAAAAGTGCACTCCACCTCTTCAGGATCTGTTGGTTCTTTTGGTTGAATTATTTTGATTGTGACAGTAGCAATGGGGTCTATGTCGATGATCTTTCTTCTCCCATTATTTTCTGAATCGGATTTGGAATCAGAATTCATCTCCTTTTATTTTATATCGGCCACCAATGATTGTTTTGAACGACATTCATTAGTGTTGTTCCAGGGGATTTTGTGGAAATCGCACCACTTTCCAATGTCCTTCTTCATATTTTTGTTACCCTTCTTTTCTTGTGGCTTGGACTGGTTTTCTGGAGGTTGGTTGTTAGGGTCATATTTACCATACCTTGTTTGTTGCGGATTTGCAGAATTGAACTCCCATTTGTTCTAGTGCCTAAATTTCTACTCAATTTTGACAGCATATTGATAGGCATCTCCTAGTGATGAGATGTCCAGAAAATCCATTTTGGTTTGGATGCACCTATGCATAGCCCCATGGTATTTTAGAACCAAATTGTACTCGAAGTCTTTGATACCTAGCTTGGTGCACAAGGTATGGAAATTATTTGTAAACTACGGAACTATTTGTCCCCTCTCTTGTCGCAGTGTGGTACATCTTATGTACTTGTCATCATAGTTACCAATAGGGTAATATTGTTCCTGGACTACATCCACACAAAAATCCCAAGTGGGCTTGACCCCAAATATTCCAGACTCCTCTATGGAAATTTTCTCCCATTAAGTTTCCCACCAATGTTTGACATGTGGGAGAGCTTTAAGGAGTTTGAAGGTGATCTTTTACCTGTAAGAAAAATTGTGAACAGAGAAATAACCTTCTAGCGAATTTAACCATTTTTCTAGGGAATTCGCATCTATCTGACCTTCAAATATGGGAATATCAAAATTAACTTGTACCTTTAAAGGAGAGGTGCCTCCAAACTAGTCGCTTGATGAAGATGCACATTTTGTTATAGGCAGGTGTTGAAGGATGTCGGAAAAATTCTCTGCCATTTCGTCCTTCTGTCACGTGAGAGATTGCTCCAACAACAGATTAATAGAATCTTCTTCTCATACATTTTTATTTTCTTCCACCATGGAGGGTTTCGTGGGCATGTGAGAGATATTTTACTCAAGAGAGACAAGATCGAGAACCAACTTTCTATACTCGGACCTCATTGGGGACATGCACTAAAAAATGACCATGAGCAGATTGCTCTGATACCATTGATCTGCATTATATTGAGCACGAAATGAGAGTGGAGATATAATAAAGAAATATATCGAGAAATTGAAATAAATACAATAATATAATAGAGATATATCTTATGTATATAAAAAGAGGCACAGAGATACAGTAATACATAATTTTTGTTAATGACAGAAATGTACAGAAATATAAAATTACAGAGTGAAAGAATGGTGGAAGCTTATCTCTGAGAAGAGATGTGATGGCTACACTCATTCGCAAGAAGATGATCATTACAATGAGGCTCCAAAGGCATTTTTAACATAAATAAAATCCAAAACCCTAACCTCGGAAGATGAAAATCCAACAGGTTTGTGGACCCTATTTTGGGTAGTTTAGTGTATCAACTTCCCAAGGGCGTAACTTTGGCATACAATCTTTGTTTGGTGCACATGATAGCTCATTGGAAAGGTATTTATGAGGATATTCATTTCACAAGATTAATCATTCCTTTGGCAATTATTGAGGTGATCGATCACGAAAAAGCGTCGTTTAGGCCCTCAAAATGACTCTGGAAGTTTAGGACTCGAAAAACTGCTAAAAATAGTAAATTGCCAAAGAACTATTTTGAGGTAGTTGGAATAGGTGGGTGGCCACCAATATCCACCTAGAGCAATCCTCCCTCCTTAGGAAGAAATGGTCTCCATTGCATTGAGTCCCCAAGGGAGAGGGGAAAGCGTTTGTTGAATCTAAACCTTGGTGAGTTGCTTGCCTTGTTGGAGAAGTTGCATTGCTTGGCTTGTGGAAGGTTGTTAAGAATCTGATGTTGGAAGGGTTGGACCTTTTTAACGATTTTAGCTACATGATATGACTATATGCATAAGGAATCTTTGATCTTTGTTGTAATCTTGTTGACCTGCTTCTGCTAGATAGAAGGTGCTTGTACTAAATTTGTAGTGGTTGCAGTGTCCTTTTGTTCACCTTTTGAACATATTGTGAAGAGGTTGAATGTTGTAGTATGAGATATTACCTTGCGGCATTGTTTAGGTGGGAAAGTAGTCTGAACTACCTCTAGTATCCCATATATATGACCCCCTAGAGTAAGAATGACACTACGGGGTGGGGACTCATAAATAGCATGTTGCTTCCACATATATGGCTAGCCCAAAAGAACATCACAGACATCCAGCGGGGAAAAATCACATAATACCTCATTCTTGAAGGGATTGTTGTCATATGACAAGCGACAATGTTGCCTCACATGGATATCTCGTCCCTGGCGAAGCCACTCGATGTTATATGGTTGCAGGTGTGGTGTTGTCGACAATACCAAATGTTTGACGAACTCTGTTGAGATGAGGTTCTTCTGGCTTTTGTTATCAACAATAAAATGAATAGGGGTCCCCTTCACCCATATCTGCGAATGAAAAAGGTGTTCCCCCTCTTTCGGATCTTTTGGTTCTTCTGGTTGAATTATTACAGTCCTGACAGTAGCAGTGGGGTCTACGTCAATGATTTGTCTTCTCCCATTATTTTCTGAATCATATTCTAAATCAGGGTTTGGCTCCTTTTCTTTGATCTCGGGGACCAATGATTGTTTTGAGCAACTTTCATCAGTTTTGTGCCAGGGGATTTTTTGGAAATCACACCACTTTCTAGTGTCATTCTTCATCTTTTTGTTACCCTTCTTTTCATGTGGCTTGGATTGGTTTTCTAGAGGTTGGTTGTTAGGGTCCTCTTTACCATACTTTGGTTGTTGCATATTTTCAAACCTGAAATCTCGTTTGTTCTAGTTCCTAAATTTCTGCTTGATTTTGAACGCATATCGATAGGTAGCTCCCATTGATGAGATGTCCAGAAAATCCATTTCGGATTGGATGTACCTATGTAGATCCCCATGGTATTTCAGAACCAGATGTCGCTCAGAGTCTTTAATACCTAGCTTGGTGCACAAGGTATGGAAATTATTTGTGAACTATGGCATTGTTTGGCCCCTCTCTTGCGGGAGTGTGTTCCATCTCATGTATTGGTCATCATAGTTACAAATAGGGTAATATTGTTCTTTGATCGCATCCATAAAAAAATCACAAGTGGGCTCGGCCCCATATATTCCAGACTCCTTTGTGGAAATTTTCTCCCATTAAGTTTCCCACCAATGTTTGACATGGGGGAGAGCCTTAAGGAGTGCGAAGGTGATCTTTTCCCTGTCGAAAATATTTTGAACAAAGAAATAACCTTCTAGCAGATTTAACCATTTTTCAAAGGCATCTACATCTATCTGACCTTCAAATATGGGAATATCAAAATTAACTTGTACCTTGAAAGGAGAGGTGCCTCCAAAATGGTCACTTGATGAAGATTCACATGTTGTTATCGGCAGGCATTGAAGGATGTGGGTAAAATTCTCCATCATTTCATCTAACTGTCACGTGAGAGCTCCAACAACAGGTTAATAGAATCTTATGCTTTGTTGTTTTTCTTTTCTTCCGGCGTGGAGGATTTATTGGGTGTGCGAGAGAAATTTTCCTCAAGAGATACAAGCTTGAGACCCAACATTATATACTTGTACCTTATCGGTGACATGCACTGAAAAACAATCAAGAGAAGCATGCTCTAATACCATTGATCCAAATTATTTTGAGCACGAAATGAGAGTGGAGATATAATAAATAAATATATTGAGATATTGAAAGAGATCCAATAATATAAAAGAGATATATCGTATGTATATAATAAGAGGCACATATATATAGTAATACACAATTTCTATTAATGAGTGAAATGTACATTATTGTAAAATTACATAGTGAAAGACTCGCTAGAATGGTGGCAACTTATCTCTAAGAAGAGATGTGATGGCTTCGCTCATTCGAAAGAAGATGATCATTACAATAAGGCTCCAAAGGCATTTTTAACATAAATGAAATCCAAAACCCTAACCCTGGAAGATGAAAATCCAACAGGTTTGTGGACCCTGTTTTGGGTAGTTTGGTGTATCAACTTCTCGGGGGTGTAACTTTGGCATACGATCTTTGTTTGGGGTGAAATATAGCTCGTTGGAAAGGTATTGATGAGGAGATTCATTTCACAGGATCAATCATGCCTTCAATAATCATTAAAGTGATCGATCATGAAAAAATCATCGTTTAGTCCTTCAAAATGGCCCCAGAAGTTTCGGACCCAAAAAACTGCTAAAAATAGTAAATTGCCAAAGAATTGTTTTGAGCCAGTTGGAATAGGTGGGTGGCCACTGATATCCACTTGGATCACTAGATATGAACCCAAAGAACCCAAGAAGGACAGAAATAAAAATAACCTTCTAGCCACATATTCAAGCAATAAGGTGGAAAGTAGCTCAGATGGGGATGAAAATATTGTTTGCACATCTGTGCAGAAGGAGGTGAATATGAGTAGCCTTCATCACCAAGAAGGGAAGGATATGAATAATATATTCCACATAAAAATTAAGGTAAAGAATACCAATATAGATGCTTTGTTCAACTATGGTTCATAGGATAATATCAGATTAACATATCTAGTCAACAAGCTTGGATTGGAGGTTCACAATCATCCTAGCCCCTATCCATTGGGTTGGGTAAACAAGGACTTATAGTTCAAGGTAACAAAGTAGTTAAATATTGAATTTGTTGTAAGTGTTGATTTTATATATGAAGTAGAATTGGATGTAGTACCACCGAATGTATGCAAAGTAGTGTTTAGAATCCTTTACATGTATATGAGGGATGTTATATTCATGCGGAGATCCAATCAGTATCGCCTCATCAAGGATGGGAAATCCTTCATCATCAACACGCACAATGTCCAATCAAAACTTTCACTGGTAAGTTCCAATCAAGCTAAGAAATTTATTAGTTCTAGAAAGAAATATTTTTTACTTTTTCTAAGAGAAAAAAAATCTAGTGAAGAGTCGTTAAAATTAAACACATCCCTGGAAGGGTGTACTAAAGAGTAGAAAAATCAATTGGAGGAGTTTCTACATGCATACAAAGGATTTTTTCAATATCCTAAAGGGAAGTGGAGAATGAAATCCAATTATTTACAGACTCCCCCTTACCAAATATTGGGTTGTATAGATAATCCATTATGGAAGCAAATGAAGTGAAGAAGTAGTTGTTGGAGCAGGGTGTGATTCAACCAAGTACCTAACCTTGTGGGTCACCCATCGTAATTTTACCCAAAAGGATTGGACTTGGAGAATGTGTATCGATTATAGGGAATTCAACAAGATTACACTTCAGAGTTGGTACCCTCTTCCCAGGATCGATGATACACTAGACCAACTGCAGCATGCCAAGTACTTCACTAAGATGGATTTGAAATTAGGATACCATCGGGTATGAGTCAAAGAAGAATATACTTTGAATACTTCCTTCAAGACAAGGAAAGGTTTGTATGAGTGGTTAGTTATGCCATTCCTTTTATGCAACACACCCACTACATTTATGATACTAATGAATGATGTTTTATTCCCTTATCTAGATTCATTTGTTATTGTCTATTTGGATGATATATTGGTTTATAGGGCTACCTAAGAGGATCACATATCACATCTCATGCAAGTGTTAGTGACTCTGAAGAAGCACCATTTGTTGGCTAACATCAAGAAATGTGAGTTTTCTCAATAGTCTTTAGTGTAGTTGGGGTATGTGATCAGTGGAGGGGAGATCAAGGTAGATCCTGCAAAGATGGATGTCATCATGAAATGGTTAGTTCCTACAAATTGCACAGAAGTTTGGATATTTTTTGGGGCATCACAGTGCTTGCATAATTTCATAGCTTCATTTTCAGCAGTAGATGCACCACTCCATGCCATAATAATGAGTGGTAATATTTTCCACTGGGGGAAGAATCAGTAGAAGGATTTTGATGAGATGAAAAGAAATATCATTCAAGAACCAGTGCTCGTGCTACCTAACTTGTACAATCCTTTTGAATTTGAGACAGATTTCAGTGGGTATGCCATGGAAGTATTTTTTATGCAAGGAGGAAGTCATGTATGCTATCATTTTGAAGTATTTCATGGGGTAGTTCCCATCTTCCCTACCTATGAAACGGATCTCTATGCCTTGGTACAAGATGTTAAAAAGTGAAAGAAATATCTGATGGGAAAGGATACCATCATCCATAGAGATCACCATTCTCTCTAGTATTTTTCAGGCATAGAGTAAGTTACAGTAAACCAAGCACTACAAATGGATGAGGTTCTTACAACAATTTCATCTAGTCATCAAGTATAGGAAGGGTAGCAAAAAAAATTTGGTATACATGCTTTCAAGGCCACCCACATACAAGATTATATCTTTGTGAAATTTGATGCACATGGACCTTTTACCTATTATGTATACAAAGAGGCATACATAGAAGATAAGGACTTCAAGGAGGTGTTTCAGTAGCTACAGGGCCAAATTCATATAAAAGAAGGTGACAACAAGGATGATTATAATTTCCAAAATGGTTTACTCTACAATCTTGACAAGTTGTGTGTCCCTAAATATGAACGATTTTAATACACTTAATTTCCACCCTACAAGCTAGAAGGGAGTTCACAAGAATATGAAAGCCAAAATACATGTTTTACTTGAGATTTGGGACCTTTCTGGATTTCATCGTGGGTCTCATAGGGGAAAACACACGATCATCATCGCATATAAGCTATACTACATCAAGTGATGATATGTCAAACCTTCTATATTTGTGGAGTTACAAAGAGATAGGAGAGGGATGAGTTCTATCTATGTGGCCTAAGCCTACAAACTCACAACATTTGAGTATCTAGTAGTCTCTAGAATATCTAGAAGCTCTCCCAAGCCTCCTCCAAGGATCTATATAACAAAGGAAAGTCTTGAGAAAAGGAGGAATAATCAAGAGAAGTGTTATGTTATCCTTTTGAAGAGGAGATTTTCCATTCACAGAAGCCATAAATCATAGTTCCTATCCTGATCAAGAAGTTGGGGAGAATCAAGGAGAAAGGAGTAAAAGGAAAATTGCATCCACATCCAAAGGTATGATCTTGATGTAATTTCTTGATTTTAATCTACATATCATTGGTTTTCCCCCGAATGGTTTGTATTTCGTTGTGAAAATACTTGGATCTGATCTTATGATCGATAGATCAGATCAGATCTAGATAGAATTAGTGATTTATAACACTAGGAGAATAAGGATATTGGTGTTTTTTGTTGCGTGTGTGCATGAAGCAGGTTGCAGGAGATGGAGATGCAATAGCTAGGATACATAGGAACAACCTTCAGACACAAGGTATGTTAATCTATCATTTCTTGGTGTAAAAGAGATTGCTTGTATTAGATTTAGCAAACCATCGAAATATAAACTTCTTTCTGTTTAGGATCAATAGGAAAATCCTAAGGATATATTTGTTTTTACTCAATGAGATCCTATGATATTTTTTTCCATAACAAAACCAGTGACCATACTGGGGACCAAACCCAGAATATCTGGTTTCTTTTATGGGACAAAATCTCACAGGGATCTCACTGAGTAAACAATAAGATCTCCCTAGGATCTACCTATTCATCTTAGACAAAAAGAAGTTTAGATTTCTATGGTTTCTTATATCTAATACAAGCAATCTCTTTTACACCAAGAAAGGATATATTAGCATACCTTGTCTCTAAAGGTTGTTCCTATGTATCTTGGCTATTGCAGCTTATGAATTATAGCTCTAGCTCCTGCAACTTGCTTCTTGCACACAAGCAACAAACAACACCAATATCCGTATTCTCCTAGTGTTAGAAATCACTAATTATATCTATATCTAATATTATCTACCAATCATAAGATCATATCCAAGTATTTTCACAATGAAATACAAATCATTTTGGGGAAAACCATTGATCTATAGATTAAAATAAAGAAATTACATCAAGCTCATACCTTTGGATGTGGATGCAATTTCTCCTTTGAATCCTCACTCCTTGCTTCTCCTCAGCTTATTGATTAGGCAAGGCACTTTGATTTCTGGTTGTTTCTAATGGAAAATCTCCTCTACAAATGGGCATCATAACACTACTCTTTATTCTTCCTCCTTTTCTCGGGACTTTTCTTTGTTATATAGATCCTTGGAGGAGGATTGGGAGAGCTTAAAGATCTTCTAGAGACCACTAAATACTCAAATGTTGTGAGTTCCTAGGCTCATGCCACAAATATACAACACATCTCTCACATATATCTTTGTAACTCCACGAATCTAGAAGGTTTGATAGATCATCTCTTGTTGCAGTATAGTTGATGTGCGATGATAATCGCATGTTTTCCCCTATGAGACCCGTGATGACCTCCAAAGAGGGCCCAAATCTCAAGAAAAACATGTATTTTGGATTTCATCTTCTTGTGAACTCCCTTCTCGTCTATAGGGTGGAAATTAAAGCTATAACAGATTCCCCCTAATGTGTGAGGTTAGAAAAGGATTGATGCTTGAAACACATTACAATAAAATAGTGTCCATGGGAGGCAGCGTGAGAACAGAGAAAAGGAGGTTCATAAGTCAAAGAAGTCTTGCAATCAAACACCAAGGATGAGAGAATATGTATATCATCCCCTATGTAGACATACTCAGACTCTAAATGAGCATGGCTGCCAAAAAATACATTGTGGATCCATGATATGAAATGTTAGACCATGGCCATGAAAGAATACATGGTGGATCCATGTCATTAATAAGATCGTATCCATGAGATAACAAAATCTGGATCTACATCATGAAAACATTCATAGCCACCAAGAAATGCAATGTGGATCTCTGACAAAGTATATAAGCATCAGGAAGAAAACAAGCACTGAGGAAAGTTCCTTGAAAGTCTTCAAAGTACTGATAGAAAAGTGGTATACTCCATTGCAACTTTGGAGGGGATGTTGTAAAGGAATGATGTGGCCCAAAACCCAAGTTCTTCATCCCAAACCATGATGGCACGAATATACAACATGTGAATAAATGAGTTGATGTCGATCATTGTAGAAATCGTCTAATTACTGGTCATTAATGTATATCATTAATAGAAGCAATGGGACCCACCGATGATGAATATGGACCCCAAGTTACCTAGTACAATCTATCGATTGTGAATAGATCAGATGGTGTCAAACACTCATAGAATCAATCAATCAAGAATCAGTGATGTAAACCCATTTTCGATCACGAGGAGGCCTGCCACTAAGGACTACAAGCTCCAAGGTACTATCTGATTTCTAGATCCCTCTCCTAGATAATGTGCTAAAGAATATAGGAATATATACATCAAAGGAGGTCATTGATGTATCCACCATAAATTGACATGAAACATACACCGAGAGATGATGTGAAGAGAGAGTATCACTAAGTACAACTGACACAGGGATGGTTGACTGAGAAATTCAACAAAACAACAGATGGTCGACTGAGACTTAAACTTCCCTTCAACATATAGCATGACACAATGGTGACTTGGCAATGAGACACAAGAGCTAGAAAAATATAATGCAACAACACAGGAGGCATTGAAGCATTCTCCATAATGACTATAAGAGTAACCAGTTGGAGGAGTATCTCTGACCCATATTACTGGGACAAATCCTAGGAAATATGAAACTCAATTGTATGATGAGGACAGGTTCCATGTGCAAGGGAGAATCAATTGATGTTGTCATCTTCATAATAGACCGATGGTGAAAAACCCCCCACTCTTTTTTTGTTTTTTTTGTTGTATTTTTTCCTCCTTCATGGTTTTACTAACGCGAAAGAGGAATAAAGGTATGTTGGGTATGTTCATTTTTTCGTGTCCTTTTACAAGTCCAAAAAAGAGATAAAAGTATACTCGGTGGGGGAGAATGAGTGGATTAACAGTGTGCTCCTATGTTCCAAGTGCATGGAACTGACCTAAGAAAAATGAATGCAAATGGTACAGGAAATTGAGGTCCATTCTTAGTACTTTTTATCTCCATGGGTAGGTGGATGTGAAATAGAGGCCAAATAATGCAAGAGGCATATGGTCAAGGTTACTACAATAGAGACAAGAGGGATATGCGGAAACAGCAACATAGCAGTGGGAGGCATGACCCAAGTAGAAAATGCATATGCGACATTAATAAATGATAAAAAGTTGTGAACCCCCTTGGGATATGGCCAAAATGTAGATGAAGAGAGAGGAATGAGGCCTAATCACCAAGTTGTGGTGGGGATAAAAGAGGGCTCCCTAGCCTACGCGAAATCACAGCACATGCATCAAATGGAAATATGGGTTCTAACTATGGTGCCCATGAAGGGGTAGGCACTATTGAACAAGTTATGACGTGGAAAAGGAATGGTTGATGTTGCAACCAGACGGGATCAAACCTAAGGAATAGTGCTGGAAAAATGGACGATTAATAATGCAAAATGGGAAATGCAGGGAAAAACATATCCCTATATTTTGGTTTGGAAAACAAGTACCTCATGTTCAATGGAAGTCACCATATTTGTAAAAAATTCTTTGTAATCCTATTAACACATGTAAACTAGATTCTGGGGGTCAAAATGCATAGTGAAATCTCAAAAAAGAAAATATTTTTGGCTTTTTTGGATATGATATATGCAAAACAAAAAACACTCACACCACACACATATTCACAAGGCACTACACATTCTAAGGATTTAGGAGAAGTAGATCCCATTACTATGTTTTGGCCAAGGATTTTTTTATAATCGATGAATGCATGAGCCAATGTTGGCATCATATGGCTCACCATGTCGGGGCCATGCCACATAAGAATGAATCTTTGCATACAAAGATACTCATCATGAGTGGTTTCATGAGCTATGGAAGCTCCTTGATGGGATCCATCAAGACATGAATGAAGTACGAAATTTGAATCTTCAATGGAATGGGAAGTAGATAATCCAGTGGCAAGTTCTGAAAAAGAAATCTGAGGATGAAAGGGGTGAATACTAGGAGCTCCATTGGATTCCCTAGTGAATAACTCGTCTCGGATCTAGACTCATCATGTCAACTCTCATCAGTTCCAAATTATGGACGATGGATGCTCGACAGTTCTCATCAACCCTGGGATTATCAACAGAAGCCATAACTTCTAGGATGGCCTCATCTGAAGGAAACTCAAAATCTATTAGGCCATGTGAACTTGGATATCAGTCAACAACTCGTTTGGGTGGAGTAGGTTGAGCACACTCCATATGAGAATGGATCTGTTGACCAGTATCAATTGATGTTGATGGGATTTTCAGGTAAACAACCTCAACCACCATGAATAGCATGGATTCTCCATAAGAATAAACATCCTCGGGGTGAGTTACCACCCAAGGATTAACAGACTCAAGTGATACACTGGTAAATGATGAAATCATGTTGATCGGAGCAATATGTGCAGTACTAGGAGATGGTGGGGGAAGGGGAAAATTTCCCATCAGTGAAGGATCTGTGAACATCCCTGCACCAACGTGCATATAATACTACTGAGTATCATCGACAAAGGATACATTTGACCCTGCATTGGATCCAAGGTATGGGGTGAAAAACACAAGTTGATTTATCATCATAATTTCCATTAGTGAGGGAAGCATAGGACCCTAAATATAGATAAGACAACTACAATCATATTGTAGAACAAAATATTCCCGAGTAACAAATTATACTCAAGAGTGCATATACAACCTCCACAAAAACAGAGACATTCTATCCACTTAACTCGATGGATAAGGCGGTGATTATTCCATGAGTGATCCGGATTATTTTCAGCACGAAATGAGAGCGTAGATATAATAAATAAATTCATAGAGATATCATGGATATCCAATAATATAATAGAAATGTATCAGAGATGCAACCATAAACACAAAGATACAGTAATACACGATTTCTATTAATGAAAGAAATGTACAAAAACTGTAAAAATACAGAGTGAAAGAATCACTAGAATGGTGGCAGCTTATCTCTGAGAAGATATGCGTCCACTACTCGCATTTGCAAGAAGATGATTACAGTGAGGCTCTGAAGGCCTTTTTACAATACACAAAATCTAAAACCCTAACCCCAGAATATGAAAATCCAATAGTTTTGTGGACCCCGTTTTGGGCAGTTTGGTGTATCAACTTACCGGGGGCATAACTTTGGCATACGATATCCGTTTAGGGTGCATGATATCTCGTTGGAA
The DNA here is from genome assembly GCA_009831015.1 of Picea engelmannii. NCBI lineage: Eukaryota > Viridiplantae > Streptophyta > Pinopsida > Pinales > Pinaceae > Picea > Picea engelmannii. The sequence goes on along the minus strand of ML779122.1, from coordinate 1,031,759 downwards.
ATATCTATCCGATGATTACAACTATTGACAAAAATATTGCGATGATATTTTATGATTGGTAGATGCCCAAAAAATGGCGTTTAGGGCCTCAAAACGGCTCCAAAAGTTTAGGACTCGAAAAACTGCTAAAAATAGTAAATTACCAAAATTTCCATAAAATTGTTTTGAGCCAATTGGAAAAGGTGGGTGGCCACCGATATCCACCTGGATCAATCCTCCCTCCTTAGGAATCAATGGTCTCCATTTCATTGAGTGCTCGAGGGAGAGGGAAAAGCGTTTGTTGAATCTGCATCTTGATGAGCTACTTGCCTTGTTGGAGAAGTTGTGTTTCTTAGCTTGTTGACGGTTGTCACGAACCTGTTGAGGATGAGTCTATTCAACACGTAGAGATACATGAGAGGAATATGTGTAGAAGGAATCTTTGTTCTTTTATGAAACCTTGTTGACCTGCTTCTATTGGATATAAGGTGCTTGGGGCGAGGTTGTAGTGGTTGCAGTGTCCTTTTGTTCCCCTTTTGAATAGATTGTGAAGAAGATGAATTTTGCAGTATGAGATACTACCTTGCGGCAGTGTTTAGGTGGAACAATAGTCAGAACTACCTCTGGTATTTTTTAGATATGACCCCCCAAAGAAACAATGACACTGCAGGGTCGAGACTCATAAACAACATGGTGTCTCCACATGTATGGTTGGCTTAAGAGAACATCACAAACATCCAATGGGGAAACATCACATAATACCTCATCCTTGAAGGATTGGATGTCGTATGACAATCGGGACTACTGGTTGACACGAAGATATTGTCCTTGGAAAAGCCACCTGATGTTGTATGGCTACGGGTGTGGTGTTGTCGACAATCCCAACTGTTTGACGACCTCTGTTGAGATGAGGTTCTTCTGGCTTTCGCTATCAACAATAAAATGCAGCGGGGTCCCCTTCACCCACATCTGTTAATGAAAAAGGCGCTCCTCCTCTTCAGGATCTGTTGGTCCTTCTGGTTGAATTGTTGCGGTCATGACAATAGCAGTGGAGTCTGCATCGATGATTTGTCTTTTACCCGTATTTTCATAATCAAATTATGAGTCAGGTTTCAACTCCTTGTCTTTGATCTCAGCCACCAATGATTGTTTTGAGCGACATTCCTCAGTGTTGTGCCACAGGATTTTTTGGAACTCGCACCATTTTTCGATGTCCTTCTTTGTCTTTCAGTGACCCTTATTTTCCTGTGTCTTGGACTGGTCTTCGGGAGACTGTTTGTTAAGGTCGTCTTTGTCATACTTTGGTTGTTGCAGATTTTTAGACCCAAACTCTCGAACTCTTGTTTGTTCTGGTGCTTAAATTTCTGCTTGATTTTAACAGCATATCAATAAGAAGCACCGAGTGATGAGATGTCCAGAAAATCCATTTCAGTTTGGATGTATTTATGTAGAGCCCCATGGTATTTCAGAACCAAATGTCGTTCGGAGTCTTTGATACCCATCTTGGTGCACAAGGTATGGAAGGTATTGGTGAACTCTAGAATTTCTTGGCCCTTCTCTTGTCGTAGTGTGGTCCATCTCATGTATTAGTCCTCATAGTTGCCAACACGCTAATATTTTTCCTTTACTGCATCCACAAAAAACTCCCAAGTGGGATCGGCCCCATATATTCCAGACTCCTCTGTGTAACTTTTCTCCCAGTAAGTTTCCCACCAATGTTTAACATGGGGGAGATCTTTAAGGAGTGTGAAGGTGATATTTTCCCTCTCGAAAAAATTATGAACAGAGAAATAACCTTCTAACCGATTTAACCATTTGTCTAAAGCATCTGCATCTATATGACCTTCAAATATGGGAATATCAAAATTAACCTGTACCTTGAAAGGAGAGTTGCTTCCAAAGTGGTTTTTTGATGAATATGTGTTTGTTTCTATCGACAGGCGTTGAAGGATGTCGAAAAAATTATCCATCATTACATCCCTCTGTCACGTGAGAGCTTGCTCAAGAAACAAATTGATAGGATCGTCTGCTCTGCCATTTTTTTTTCTTCCACCATGGAGGGTTTCTTGGGCGTGCGAGAGTGATTGTCTTCAAGAGAGACAAGCTCGAGACCCAACTTGCTATACTCGGACCTCGTCGGGGACATGCACTAAAAAATGATCAAGAGAAGCCTGCTCTGATACCACTGATCCGGATTATTTTGGGCACGAAATGATAGGGGAGATATAATAAAGAAATGCACAGAGATATCGTGGATATCCAATAATATAACAGAAATGTATTAGAGATGCAACCATAAACACAGAGATTTAGTAATACATGATCTCTATCAATGAAATAAATGTACAAAATACAGAGTGAAAGACTCGCTAGAATGGTGGCGGCTTATCTCTGAGAAGAGATGTGTCCACTACTCACATTTGTAGGAGATGGTTACAATGAGGCTATGAAGGAATTTTTACAATACACAAAATCCAAAACCCTAACCCCGGAAGATGAAAAGCCAACAGTTTTGTGGACCTCGTTTTGGGTAGTTTGGTGTATCAACTTCCTAGGGGCGTAACTTTGGCATCTGATCTTTGTTCGGGGCGCACAATAGCTCGTTGGAAAGATTTATTCAAGGAATACAATTGTTAACAAAAATATCATGATGATATTTTTCGATCGGTAGATGCCAAAGAAATGTCGTTTAGGGCCTCAAAACAGCTCCGCAAGTTCAGGACTCGAAAAACTGCTAAAAATAGTAAATTACCAAAATTGCCAAAAAATTGTTTTGAGCCAGTTGGAAAAGGTGGGTGGACACTGATATCCACCTAGATCAATGAGGCTGGAACATGTTTCCATCGAACGCTTTCAATAGTGTTGCAAATGTGTCAAGCTTAGGAGAATCGAGGGACTTCCAACAAGAAATAGACATTATGCAAGTCGAGGATCCTTCATCCACCATCGTTTGGTAGATGATTTTCCCCATCAATCGCATGATGATATGGAAGGTGACCTGATGGGAGAGCCTATGAGTAACCTGAGAATAATCGAAGTTCATCAAACTTGAATCTAAGGGATCAACCCCACCTATGGTAGACAACAAGGATTTGTGTTGCGCTTAGAAGCTTTGGAGGACTTCAAGCACAAACATGGCACATGGTACCTGGGCCAAGTCTTCCACAATATATAGTTTTGGATGGCCCATGTGTTGGGATTATGCATCAAGCGTCGAAGAAAACCATTGAGGGGGTGAAGCGGTGCATTAAAATGTGGCTTCTCAATATGAAGAGGGCCACCGGGATGGGAAGAAGATATTGCTTCTGGCACAGCATGGGAAGGCTCGAAAACGTCATAGTATTTGACCTGATTCTAAAAATTAACCATTTGGTCACACATAAAAATGGAAGCATTCAAGGAATACCCCTCATGATGATGGGTACCTATCATGCCCCCTTGCAAAGGGGCAGTATTTTTTTGCAACCATATGTTGAGGTTGAGGAGGGAAAGGATGAGTTAAGATAGCATGTTGTTGGGGGGGATTTTTCTATTCTAAATAGTGATGAATCCCATTATTCTAAGGACACTGATGAGTAGGGTGGTTATCCCCACAAATCATGCAGGAAAAATGACTCTTCTTCTTTTCTTTAGTGCCTCCCTCCTAGGTGTTCTGGGTGGGAGCAGTCCCTTTCTCAATGTTGGAATTTTTTTTCTTGTTCCTTTTCTTCTTTCCTCCAAGTTGTTGAGGATTGTTTGGTTGAGTGGACTACACTTAATTCACCTCGGAGGTATGAGTAGGTACTACAACAGTTTTAGCACTAGTACCAGAAGCCTACTTAAGAGACATCTAACCCATCTGATCAACTAACTAGTTTGCATAGGCATGGGATACAAAACCAACCACACCATCAGCAGGGGGTCCTAGGTTTGGCTTCCTTGAATCTGTTGATGGCCTAGGAGCACTTGGGATTGTTAGAACATAGGATGTATAGGGGTCAAATTTTTTAAGCTTCTAGGTTTGAGTCATAGGGTCAATTTATGTTAGGTTTTTTATTCATGTCTTAAGTCAATAAATTATGTTTTGATTGTCTCATGAGTCAATAAAATTGATCATATTCCATGTGAGAGTCTTGGTGTCATGATAGTGGTTATCATCATTAGAAAAAGGGGAAAGTGTTGGTCACACATTTTGGTTTAAAGGTCATCATTATCAAGTTTTGTGTCTCAAAAAGGTGTACAAAGGGTTTTAATGTTGTATCTAACCATTTGGAGGTCAAGTCATATGTCAAGTCAACTTGCTGCAAACTCTCCTGAAAATTTGCAGTGAATCAAGAAAAGTAAAGCATGCACTAATCACATACAATCATGTTTTGGAAACATGAAAATTGGTATTTTATTTTTTTCAGTGCCATCTATTCATCAATTTTATTCAATTGGGTTTCAGAAGCAGGTTTATCATTTTGAACAAAGTGCACTGCAAAATGGTTTAAATTATGGCGCTACAAATTTCATGTAGTAGTCGAAGGCCTATTAAAGGCTTCCAGGAAACATCAGTTTAGTTCAAGTGACAACAACTGAGCTTCATATATACTTGATACCCTTCTATAATGTTCAGTTTCACTTCCTGAAGGTTGACTATAATCGGACCCTAATTGCTTCAATTTTTTTGTGCACTGTTGTTATTGGATTAATCGGAAAATGCGGACATAAATTGATCTCACTAGATCCACCTAGATATATAACAAAACAAGATAGGACATAACACTTTCCCTAAGCTCTAATCATTGAATTTACTATCAAACAAGAGCTGAGCGACATACCATTTAAATATTGCTTCCTTGTATCTTTGTTGTCCTCGCTCTACTCCGATGCTCTTGTGATATTGGATCTGCAAGGGAACACAAACCAACCAAAGTGAAAGCAACAATAGTCCACTCAATGAAAACTTATGCATGTGATCAAGGAATCATACAATAAAATGAGAATGGTTTTATGGGAAAGAGCCACTACATTATATTAAGTAAAAGTGGAAGATACAACCAAAAACATTGATGTTGCAAGGTCCCCTTTTAGTGGCCCTTTGCTCCAACACACACACTTTCTCCAAACTTGCATGAAGAAGATCCACAATGACTTGAAGAACCGAAATGAAGCCCTCAAGCATGAACTGAAGTATAATTCCTCATACAATTCTTAGCCTATTCAACCTTCATTAACCTTAGTCTTTTCCATGAGAAATCCCTCTTTATATAGGGGAACGAGAGATGGTTAAAGAGATTAGGATGATCCCACCAAATCAGAGGAGCGAGTAATATCCCATCTATTCGGAAGCCACCTCATCTTCTAGAAGATCCTCTTCTATAACTTTTGTGAAGCTTGACCTTTTCTTAGTCTTTTAGCATCGTCGCACCCTAGCTATAGGATAGCCTACAGTGACGTCACAAACCAGTTTCAGGGCAGAGGGCGACGATCAGGCATTGTCGCACCCTTTGTATAGTGTAGCCTGTGGAGATATTCTTAATAGGGTAGTTTAGAAGAGAAAGCCAGTCACTTTTCTCATGAAGGAAGGCTCGTTTGGGAACATGAACACATGTTGTAAAAGGATCACTCGGGTGACCAAAATAATGTGTAACAACTGAAAACATTTCTATAGAATTTGCGCTACAAACTTCTTTCACTTAGTGAGTTTCTACAGTCCTTGTATCTTAAGAATTTGCAGACCCAAGTTTCTCATTTTTACACCAAAAAGATCAGTTGCAGTCATTTTTTATAGCCATAACCCTATCTGATGCAAATTCTTGTTAGTGTTGTGGACTATTTTCATTGTATGCGTTGCAAATTGAATGCGCTACGAACCCTCTGTTTTCCCATTTCTTAAAACCCTCGTTGACTGTATTTTCTCTCAGGTTTGAAATTATCATCTCTTTCAAAATATGTTTTCTTTCAGACCTGTAATTTTGCAAACCTCTTTGACTAAACCCTAGTCTAAAGGCCATTCGTTGGAAATTTCATATGCACGCTGCAAACTGAGAAATTGCGCTACTAATGCTTTGTTTTAAATAGTTGCATGATTTGTCCAGTGTTAGAGTTTTACTTAGTTCAGGAGTTGTCATCCTTTTTTCCCATCTCTTATTTTATATATAAAACCCTATTTTTGAAAATATCAAACAGTCAAGACCTAATTTATTAGTTTTCATCATTAGCTGGTAGCAACTGTTATCAAAAGGAGAAAGGTTTTAAATCAGCTATCATGGACAGTCAACAAGGTAAGAAGGTTCATAAAGGAGGAGAAATTGTCAGGGATGAGCCCCATGACCTCTAGCTTATAAACTTATAACCATTTTTCAGAGAGGCATTTCAGAGAGTGGGTTGCCTGGGTTTTTGTGATAAAATGCAAAGAGGACATCCCGAGGTTTCCAAGCAGCTTGCACTGAATTTCAGTGCGAAAAAGACTAAAGTGGGTGCATTGGAATTTGAGGTTTCAGAGTAGTCTCTTTCCATAGCCATAGAGATACTTGTTCATGGATAAAAATGGTTTAAGTCCATGTCCTTGAATTCTACATTTTCTAAAAAGTTCCTAAAAATTGAATATTAAGGAGATAACCTCTCCAAGGAAGTTCCAAGAAATCATATGCTGGAGTATTTTGACAAAATGCTCAGAGTTACTCAGAGGTATTTCACTTGTGAAGGAAGGTTCAATATCGTCTATAAATACCATATTAGATTGTTACTGCACTTTATTGGGAAAGAGTCCATGAACCTACCCTTTTATCTTTTCAGAAGCATTGTGAAGATGTTAGATAGAGTCCAGGATAAATCTAAGCAGGTTGATACCAGTGTTTTTCATTTTGGTCTGATCAAAATGCTAGTATTGGAAGAGTTGAAGAAAATCATTAATGATTGGAATACTTTCCTAGTTGCATCAGGATTTCAACCAGATGTTCCACATACACCACAGTCAAAGAGACAGACACCTACTCATGTTGAGAAGACTGTGCACTCAGAGTCAAGTAAAAAGAGGAAGATGACCAAAAGGGATAAGTCCATTTAGTCTACTGATAAGATAGTTGAAGGGATGAAGACACTTGTCTTGTGGCGGAGCCTACACCTATGGGGAAATCCTCTAGTAAATAAAAGAGTCTGGAGGGAAATAAGCTTGTATTTTATTCACCTGTTGCTATAGAATTTTTCAAGCCTAGAATACCTTTCACTAGTTCAGCAGCAAAGCAGCATGCCTATGTAGAAGAAGGTACACCCAGAGCATCAGCTCAGCTAACATACAAAACTAAGACTCTAAAAAATAAAATGGAAATCATTGAGATCAAGTCACCTTCTGATGAGAGGGATCCCACTTTTAAAAGGCTCAGGAAGCAGCTGAAAGAGGCAAGGGATGAAAATGAACAATTGAAGAAAGAGAATCTGCATGCCAAGATTCAACTTAAGAGAGTTATAGATATGGGTGAAGAAACTATTAAAAAGGAAAAACAATGTATTAAGAGATCCATATCGTTGCGTAGGCAGATGAAGAACATGTACAGGCTTAATAGACCCCATCAAGACAAAAACACGAAGTTAAAAGAGAAAGTGCAACAGTTGAGTGAACAAAATGAAAAACAGAACCTGGACATGTTGGCATGAGTGGCATCTAAGAGAAGGAGATGAGGCATCATTTATGCATCAACATAAACATTTTTCCATGATGAATTTTATTTGACAGGATTATAACCCTCAGGAATGATTTCGTCTTAGGTTGTTATTATTATATTCATATGTCTTTTTACAAGTTACTTTATGATTTAGAAGGTTGTAGCAGGTTCTAAAAAATGATTTGAAGGTTTTTTTCATAGTTTTGATATCAAATGACAAGTTTTGAGGGAAAAGGAACACCTACAAGAAGTTTGCAACACTTGTTGTTGAAGGCATTGTGAACTGTTTATTTTGGAATAGTTTGCAGTGCATGCGTTGCAAACCTGACAGTTACGTGGATTTTGAGTTGTTGAAGGCTTCCAGTTGTCAGATAAGGTTTGGATAACTCTTCAAGAATCAGTTGGACATCAAAGGACACATGCCCCAAGGATCTAGTTTTAGCTAATCTACATGCAACAAGTTGGTTGTAGTTGCATTCAATGTTGCCAATAACATCCTGGAATATAGCATCTTGTTATATTTTTGTTGATTACTCATTGTCATGCCTCTCTAAGGCATAGGATCCTATGTAGGAGCTAGGTGGCAAGTTCTAAGAAGATTTTTGAATGTATTTTTCTATTAAAAGTGTAATGTAACTCCATTAGAGGGTTTGAATGGTTGTAGATTGGGACTCGTATCTATATTTTCAAGTGTAACTGATTTTCCATACTGTATGTATCAGAATTAAGAATCTTGAATAGTTAATGATCAATTTCTTCTTCTACTGTCACATATGTGTTTCAATCTCACTTTGATGTTATCTATTGATGAAGGGGTCATCCTAGTGCTTGCTCCTCAATGCAGTGAATGATTTACTATTTGTTATTGGTGCAAGTGTTATCAAAGTGCTCTCTTGTTGATTAAGAGGTTCATATTTGATGAGGTTTTTGCTATATGTGTTTCGGAATTTCCTGATGTAACCTAATGCATGTATTTCACATTTTTTGCTAAGTCTCCCATCTTTCCATTTGATATTCTAAATGTTGGTCTGAGACTATTCAAGCCTTTCTTGTTGTTGTATATTTTATGGAGATTTGGTGTTGATATTTTAAGTTGAGTTTCTCACCCATTCGCTACACATTGAAATACATTATTATATTTAACAAACCTACAAGTTTATGATGGGTATTAGGCTCACACCTACAACAGTCTAGGTGAGACTTCTACTACTAACAGGGATGATGTCATAAAGTGTACCTTACTACAAATAAATCAAATCTAATTGTTGGGCACGCAGAATGGCTTGCTCCTCGGTGGTCACCTCGGCCATAGCTACGTCTCAGGAAATGAGTGGTAGGGGGGACCTTGTGAACCACTCCATTAGGAGTGTGTCCCAAATTTGGGTCTTAATCATCCTATGTCTTCGTCTCCACTCATCTATATGATCGGAAATGTGAGTGGAATTATCTTGATGCAGTGAAGTTAAGAGCCTTGTCCCTATATCATATTGTATGGGCATTTAGTAATGTGTTAAAAATTCCATTGCAAGGTCATTGAATCTTTTGAAGGAACTACCTTTTAATTCAAAGTACCATTTTGCAGCAGCTTTGGTCAGGGATCACTGAAAAACTACACAGCCTCACACTATCATCCATCATTGATTTGAATGAGCACCATAATTGGTATGTCATGATGTGTGTGGAGGGGTCCTCTCCCGGCTTTCTATCGAATTTTGGGATATCGTATGGCCGCTTGGAAGGCATTGTCGTCCATGGAGTGTTATGGGATATAGGGTCATTTTTATATCACGACAAATCGAGCAAGTCTAATGTTGTGAGGAAAGGAAACGGCGTATAAGAAAATGAATATTGGGAGGGAGGTGAAGTCTCTATTGTCCCAGATGGACCTTGTGGTCCCTGTATGTTTGTACTATTGGAGGGTAGAGGAGCTCTCAAAGAGTGAGTGCTCCAAGGAATGGTGTAACTTTTAGGACCATGACTGCTCCCAGAACAAAACATGCCCCCAAGGGTAAATGTGGACCCTACAAGAAAAACATTCCCAAAATTAGTCCCATGGAAGAAACCCCCAGGACTAGATGTGTCAACAAAGGAAAATCATCCCCATTATAAAACATTGCCCCCAGGGAAGGGTGTACTAACCCAAGGAAATTTGAAACCTCGTGATGTACTATTTCCCCTAGCCTGACTAGGGATATCCCCAAAACGACTACAAATATTCCACCCAAAAGGTACACCCACACCTGATGATGTCGGGTTTCTCATAAGATTGGTGGAGGTGGAAGGATTTCCACCTCCCATGTTGAAACCAAGGTTTGTCCCCCCACTGGAAAAGGATCGAAAAGTGGGCATCGAAATGGATGGTATGGGAGTAGGGATGTTAGTTATACTAACGGATGGGAAGGATGACACAATCAGCGTCCCCCAGATCAAGGGACTGGTAGAAAATTGCATGTGCGGTGTAGGTCCAATGGTGCTAAGGGGTGGTAACGTGGACATCATAGGGATGCCCTCAAGGGATTTCCCCCAGTCCATCTTGATGATGGTCTTGATGTCTCAGCAACACTGGATGAAAAACTTGGTCCTAACATGGTGGAAGGATGACTAAACAAATAAAAAGGCTCACCAAAAATTTCCATTACTTGGACAAGTAGAGGTGTGTCTAGCTCAGTCAAAGGAGGATTAAAATTTGGTGGAGGATATTCGTCCACCACTTCCACTTCAATGAAACCAGTCTCGTCAAACAAAAGTTGAGGCCCTTCGAATTATTTTTCACTTGTCTCATGTCGCTTTAGAGGTGGTTACACCTCTGTGATTGGCCCAAGTCCTCATAGTTGACGGAACCAGTGCGGTGATTCATCCATAGTGAATGTAATATGTGCAAATCCAAACAAAATTCAACCTGAGACCAAACTAGACTCAAAATCAAAGACAAAACCCGTAATCAATCTAGGAAAACAAAAATCAAACCAATTGGCTCAAGGGCCTTCCGAAAACTAACCCTATGGGGGATATGAAGTCCCCACAAGGTTGGATATCGAAGGTATGAGAAACAGTTACGATGTTCTACATGAAACAACCATGACTAGTGCATGTACCCTTTATTAAGGTGGGAACCCTCCGGGGGAACTGAGACTACAAACGAACGTTTGCCCCATGTACTACAAGCATGTCCCACCTGCAATCACCTCTGTGTCTACCTAGGAATGGTCATTAAGGATACCACCTTACAAGAAATGACCAGGTGAACAGTTGTAGGTCCGACCGCATGTAAGGGCAGGGTAACTAATCCCAAAGCTTTGAAGGTGTGGCACCAACGAAACCTTTGTATACATAGCAATCAAAGAATTATCGAAAACACCAAAACAAGTAGAGAGGGGTAGTCTCTGTACTTTCCCTGATGCGAGCTCATGCTTAACTTCTGTGTTAGAGGAGGTTCCTGACACACTGGTTGCAAGAATGGATTTATCACTCTTTAGTGACTCCTAAGTTTCATTTTTGTGGCCTTGGAGAGTTTACTCTCCAATCCTTTTCCAAGGCCCTAAGCATATATATTGTTGGTTCACTATGAAATAAAACTATCTAATAAATTTTAGATTACACGATTCTTTTTAATGGTTTTCTTGTAAGTCAAAGGGAGATGGGTGAAAATTTTGGTGATATTGTGACTCTTGACCCAACCAAGCAAATGCAAAGATGACAACACAATTCTTCTGATTCAATGAAATCTAGCTATGGGAGGGAAAAGATAAAAAAAAACTTTGTACTCTTGAAAATGAAACTTCGCACACACCAAGTAGCCAAAAAATAGCTCAGATCCAAAATTCTGACATGAATTCAAGCCAAACAATTTAGTAATGCACTCTTGTTCTAATGATTCAAAATCTCACAAGAAAGCAAATGTTTTGTTGTTTTTTAAACTTTTCCAAATGTAATGCAAAATTATTCATGATCTATGTAAGAACACAACATGTAGATGGAAAAACAACAAATCAACAAGCAAAGGGTAGAGTGATATCGATAGTAATGCCCCATGGCACACTCTAAAGTCTACACGGGATCTCAACCCAAAAATCACAAGGAATGGATCTTAACAATGTAAAACACAATCTCAAAAGGAAACTCAACCAGATGTGACTATCAATCACCCCAAAATACAATTTCAGACCCCAAAGTTCACAAGTGTAATTCTAGAAAGAGGTCTTAAAATGCTCCGAAAGGGATGATCACAAAAATAAATTTTTCGTTTTCTTTTTTATGCCATACAAAGAATAATGAAAAATCCCTTCCAAAACTAACTTCTAAAGTTTCTCTTTCCCAAGAAAATGGACCTTAGGTTTCATAGGAAAAAACCCAAAACAAATTCGTGAAAAACGGATTTTTTTTGCACCCTAGAGGCCTTTTTTTGTGGACCCTAGAAGGGTAGTCGTGGGTCACCCTTCACTAGAAATGAGACTATGATCACATGTTGTCCCTGTTGTAACCCATTATGATCACTATTAGGACTTATGCAATTTTGTCTCGTCGCAGGTCAGATGACCCGCAACAAGCGACGACTGCAAAATTTTTGAAAAAAAAAAAAGATCTGTCTCAGATCCAATCATATATGTCCCACATCCAATCAGATATGTCTCATAGATGTTGGGTTCACTTCCCAACTTCACTGGATATCTCAAATATAAAATGTTCCTATCCAAGAAATGAAAATAAGCCACACCAATACACTCCAAACACAACTTGAAGTAAAATCATGTGACAAAATAACTCAAACAGAGGTAAGATCACTATCAGAACAAACCACTCAAAGACTTCAAGGATCATGGGAATCATTTTAATATCAATATGTCTACAATTCTAAAGTTTACATAGATCGTTGCAGGATGCAGGATAGTCAACGGGTGATGACCATCATGTGACCAGTATACTTCAACCTGCGATGATGCAGACTTTTTTTTTTTTTGAGAAAAGGATGGATTTGTTCCAGACCTGTCATATCTATGTTAGATCTATCATATCTTATAGATATAAACTCTAGAGGATTCTAAGGAAGGAAATCAAAGAAAATCACAAAAAATCAGAGGATGGATTGGCAAAGAGATCCAAACTAGAGAATATCCGTCCTTAGTATGGTCACTAGTTTTGTTATGGGACAAAATATCACAAGGATCTCACTGAGTAAACAACAAGATCTCCCTAGGATCTGTCTATTGATCCTATAAAGAAATAAGTTTATATTTCTATGGTTTCCTAGATCTAAGACAAGCAATCTCCTTTACACCAAGAAAGGATAAATTAGCATACCTTGTCTTTGAAGGTTGTTACTGTGTATCTCGGTTGTTGCAACTCCTAAAATACAACTCCAGCTCCTGCAACCTGCTTCATGCACACAAGAAACAAACAACACTAATCTCCTTCTTCTCCTAGTGTTAGAAATCACTAATTCTATCTAGATCTAATATGATCTACCAATCATAAGATTAGATCCAAGTATTTGCATAATTAAATACAAATCATTTAGGTGAAAACCATTGATCTATAGATTAAAATCAAGAAATTACATCAAGATCATACCTTTGGATGTGGATGCAATTTATCTTTTGACTCCTTGCTCCTTGTTTCTCCTCAACTTCTTGATCAGGCTAGGAACTCTTATTTCTAGTTGTTGTGAATGGAAAATCTCCTATGTAAATGGACAACATAACATTGCTCTTGATTCTTCCTCCTTTTGTCGAGACTTGCCTTTGTTATATAGATCCTTGGAGGAGGCTTGGGAGAGATTATAGATCTTCTAGAGACCACTAGATACTTGAATTTTTTGATTTCCTAGGATCATGCCACAAAAATAAAACGCATCCCTCACCTATCTCTTCATAACCCCATGAATCTAGAAGGTTTCATGGATCATCGCTTGTTGTAGTATATCTTATGTGTGATTATCATTGCATGTTGTACCCTATGAGACCTACAATGACCTCCAAAAAGGGCCCGAATATGAAGCAAAACATGTATTTTGGCTTTTATCTTCTTGTGAACTCCCTTTTGTCCTATAGGGTGAAAATTAAGGCTATAAAAACAATTGCAACTTATCAGAGAGGCTCACACCTCCAAGGTTGCGGGACATTTTGGTGTTGGGAAGACAGTTTCCAATTTACAGAGGTATGAGTACTAGCCCATAATGCAAGAAGATGTAGCACAATATATTAAAGGATGTATACCTTTTTTTACCATCAAGCCCAGTAACAGGAAGCAAGGTCTATACCATCCCTTACATGTACCCACTCGACCTTGGGAAATCATTTTCATGGATTGTGTGGGAGGTTTATCAACCACGCAAAAGGGACATAACTATTTATTTTTGGTAGTTGACAGGTTCAGAAAAATATGCATTCTCATACCTTGTAAAAAGACCATAAAGGGACAGGAAACATCAAACATTTTCTTTGAACATGTCTAGGTGCAATTTGGGATACCAAGGAGCATCATCTTAGATAGGGAGACCAGATTTCTCAGTGCCTTTTGGACTACATTGTGGGAGAATATGGACACTAAGCTCAAGAGGTCTACAACATTCCATCTATAGACAGATGGGAAGATGGAAGTATTCAATAGAAATTTGGTACATATTCTGAGAGGTTACAATCAAAGGCATCCGAAGACCTAGGATGAAAATTTTATCTACATACAGTACTCTCATAATAGAGCATTCCAAACGTCTACTAGTAAGTCACCTTTTGAAACCTGTTTTGGATACTTTCTACCTTCACCTTTGGATGTTGTGTATGGAAAACAAGGAGGAGTGAGGGAGGGCCTCATGGGAGATCCATTAAAAGTAGAAAAAAATGTTGATAAGATCGGGCAGATCCATTTGCAAGTACAAGAAACGTTGAAGAAGTCATGAGAAAAGTACAAGGCTAAACATAACTAGCACAGAACAGAGAGAACATTCAGAGTGGGAGATAGAGTATAGTTACAACTGAATAAGGAAAGACTACATAGTCTTGGTAAGAATATTAAGTCTCTGCGGTATGGTCCTTTTGAGTTAGTGGAAAAGGTTGGATATAATGCCTACAAACTCATTCTACCTCATACATACACATTTTCTCAGTAGTGAATGTGGATAATCTCAAACTCTATGATCCTTCCATGTTGGATCGGGAAGAGGAGTAGGTCCTACCTTCCATAGAGGAATTAACACCAAATACTTAGGTAGATTTTACAGATGACACAGTTTTGTAGAAGAGGTCTAGAACTGCAAGACAGGGGCAACATGACCTTTGGAAAATTGGGTTGAAAGGACAACTTCTAGGTAAAGCAAAGTGGTACTCCAGGGAGAAGGTAAACAAAAAATTTCCTCACCTCATTTAGTAAATATTTTAGGGACCAAAATCCTTCGTAAATGGGGAGGTATGATCCACACTAGATCATTGTATTATTTTTCATTTATCTCAATACTTTCCAGGTGTAAAAATTAAAGGAATTAGCTTGTAGGGACATTTCGCCGGTTAGTCCAAAAAATCGTCTAAAATATTTTGGAGTCATTTTGAGGCATCAAATGACACTTTTTTGTCCAAACCTTAATATGGAGAAATATTGTATATTCTACACATCGATACATTTCCAATGGTGCAGGGATCGCCTCAATCGAAGTTTGTATGCGAAATTTATGTCTCCCATAAGTTTACCTATCGTATTGATCACCATAGTGTGAGTGGATGCCACGTCAGCCTCCATTACTTAGACATGTGGGGCCTGCCACGCAATGAATTTTCTAAGAGCATTCTATAAGGTCCAAAACCTTATTAAAATTGAGGATTGAGGAAGTCAAAACCTACCCCTAGATAGCTATTGGGTTATGTTAAATATCGAGCCACCGGGAGGAGAAGGGGTTCCACTCTATGTTATTGTACTATGTTCCATAGCATAGTAGAACAACTAGGAGTGGGAAATTAGAGAGCATAAAAGAGGGGTTTAATGTTTTGTAGAAACCTAACATGCCACAGGTCTCAGGTAACTCCATAGAGAGTGCCTTATCCTTTGTACTTGCATCATTTCCATACTAGAAAAAAGAGAGCAAAGTAGCCTCACCTTCTAGTTGGGTTCTATCCCGTAAGGGTTTCCTAGACCAAATATTTTTGTTATTTTGTGGATGGTGTGTGATTGTATTTTAATGTTATCTATTTTCCTCATTTTATCTATTTCATGTATTAGCAGAAAATCAGTAACTAATATTCTAGGATATAAAGGAATTTAACCTTCATAGTGTAGATTTCAGTTTCATTTATCAAATATATTGTGACGAATTGTTCAAGTGGAATATCCACGACATTTTACAGATCACTACCTCACACAAATGGGTGGTCCATCAAATGGATGTTAAATCTGTCTTCTTGCATGGGGATTTGCATGAAAAAATCTACATGGAACAACCTCCTAGCTATGTCCAGAATGACTCCAGCCTTGTTTATCACTTTGAAATCCATGTATGGTCTTAAGTAAGCTCCTCAATCTTGGTATGCCAAATTGGATAGCTTTCTTCTTAACACTGATTTTTCTAGATGTCATTGTGACCCTAATTTCTATACCAAGAAAGTAGGAAGTCATCTCATAGTCCTTGTTCTTTATGTTGATGAGCTTATCCTTGCTAGTAGTGACCCTAAACATTTAACCCATGTGAAATCCACCCTTAAAAATAAATTTGAAATGACAGACTTAGGCTATTTGTATTATTTCCTTGGCCTCCAAGTATAGCAAACCAAGGAAGGAATCTTTCTTTCATAGTCTAAGTATGCTTGTGGCCTTCTTTGTCACTTTCACATAAATGTTTCTAAACTAGCCCCTTCTCCCTTCCAATCTTGAGTTAAACTTGTTGCCACTTTTACTTCTCCCGAAGTTTATGCCACTTTGTATTGCCAATTAGTTGGTAGCCTATTATATTTGACTCATACTCATCCTAATATTTCCTTTGTTGTTGGTCTTGGTCCCTAGTATATGAAAACAACTCATGAAATCCATTGGAAAGAAGCTAAAAGGATACTTCGGTATGTCTGGGGTAAAGTTTAGTTCAGGATACATTACAGTTTAGGGGGAACTCCTTTGTTGGTTGGTTTCACTGATTAAAATTGGGTCAATGATGATGATGGTTGAAATTCTACCGCAGTTTATGTTTTCAACCTTGGTTTTGGACCTGTCACTTGGGCTTGTAAGAAACAACATGATATTTCTCTTTCTTCAGAAGAAGCAGAGTACCAAGTAGCAGTTAATCCAAGTCAAGAAGCCTTTTGGCTTTGACAGATTCTTTCAGAGTTTGGATTCCAGCAATAGCATCTGACCACCCTCTAGTGTGACAATTAGAGTGTCATTAGGCTCACCAAAGATCCAATTCAACATCAGCGCAACAAACACATCGAGCTACACATGCACTTCATCATAAATCTCATTCATGGTCAAGTTATTGAAGTGCTCTTCTTCCCTACAAAAGATCAAGTTGTAGACATTTTCACAAAGTCTCTTACATAAGCGAAGTTTTCCAAACTTTGATCTATGTTATGAGTTTAGGAAGTTGTCATTAAAGGGGGATAGGCTCTAATGCCTCCTTCCTTCTCCTATTGTTTCTCCTTTGTAAATCCTTCAATCATATCCCAAGTTGTTCTTAACAGGGTATGTTAGGATATTTAGACACTTAGGAGTTAGTTAAGATCAACTTGGTATAATGTGTCGTTAGGTTAAAGTGTGTTTCATTTGTATGCATTAGTATGCATTTGTAATCCGATGGTCATGATATGTTCTCGACATAGAGTGATATGATGGCTCATATTCTCATCAATCTTAATAGCTACATTGATATGTGGCTTAGCACCTGATTGGTCCATGATCTCTATTTAAATAATATGAAGGGTCATTTGTTGATGATTGATTGTGAGAAACTCTCTTGTAATATTTTTTCCTTTGCATAAAAAATTGTCTCAAGTGGCCACCTTGGCTAGGGCCATGGGTGTTTCCCCATATGGCTTTTACCACGTAAAAACATCAGTGTGTTGATCTTTGATCTGGTTGTGTGAGTGGTTACTGAAGGTGTTCGTCCTCTATTGGAATACATGTGTTGTCGAACAGTTTCTAGTTTTCCAAATTCAATAGAATAGCTTTAGGAAGACCCTTTTCTAAATCTATTTCCACACATATTCACCATGCACATGCAAACATACCTACTTTTGGCTCTAATTTGTCAATATATTTTCCCAATGAATTACTAATAACCCTTAAGCATTCTTCATTCCAACAATGTAAAAGAAGATGAAGCAGACGAACCTAGACTGGAATAGCAGAAGATACATCTAGTTTAGGATCAAAATCCAAAGTCGAGCAATTAAGATACATACTCTTTGTTCAAAAAAAAATATGGTCCATTTTTGGAAATGAGATTGCAATCCTCCTTGAGCTCAAATAAGAATGAATAAAACCCCCTTCCACAAAAGTAATAGGCGATATTTCCTTTAATTAGGGATATCCAATTTTTATTCACCAAAATATCCATTGATCTTGGGGAGGACTAGATTCTCGTGAACTATCCAATAAGGCCTTTGTCAACCAAAGCCAAGGTCATTTTCCAAGAGGTAGCTACAAGGAGATATACGTTAGGGATCAAGTCCATATTCTTGACGAATCTAGAGGGTTGCGATTTGGGTGCAGGTTTTCCCTGAGAGGCTATGAGGGCCTAAAAGGCGGCCACTTCAAGGTTGGGAGGAGGCGGGGGGGACATCCATCTCCCGAAGTTGGATCCATGGTTGAAACGGCCTAAAGAGCAAGTGGAGGGAACAAAGGTGTAACTAAGGGTCAAAACGTATTACTATGTGTTGTTAGCTCATCATAATTTTTCCTCCTAACAAGTAAACGCATCAAAACTATGATGATTTAGAACAAAATATTAAAGCAAATCAATTAGTTCCTTCTCATTTTTCTTAAAGATTAATAAATCAAAATTGATTTCAATCGAGATAACAATCATAATAAATAGAATTATATATAATTATAACATTAATCAACAATATTATTTATTATATATATATATATTTATTATATATTTATATATATTTTTAATTATAATTAAAAATAAATATATTTATATGTCTATTGATACTTAGAGGAAGTTCCTCTAAGTTAAAAGT
>ML779122.1:989664-1008952 GCA_009831015.1 Picea engelmannii | reverse complement strand
CTTAATAAATTAAAATTTTCTATAATAATATTAATTATATTATATATAAAACATTTTTTTCCATTTTAATTTATTAATATTACTCCCATTTTATTCATTTCAAATGTCACATTATATTTAACTTATATTATTATTAACATTAACCAAATTCTAATAATGCAAAACATTTTTTTTATTATTTTAGTTTATTAGTATTACTAAGATTTTATCTGTCTCAATTTGTATAATGTATTTAACTTATATTATTATTAGCTACATTAAATATTTTGTGTAATTATATTGATTATATTGTTAAAATAAAAAATAAACTCTCACTAGTTTCATAAATGGGGTTTTGGATAATTCCTAAAATGTTGTGGATCTAAATAATTTAGCATTTTTGTGAAAGTAAGAAGGTTAAAGATGAAAAGCACTTACACCCCATTAAATCTCAATTTCAAAATATTGTTACAATATGGACTTTCTTAATGTTTTAAATCCTCAAACTATGGTAATTTAGGAACACTATGTTAAAGTTTTTCAAACACAAAAGTAAAAATTTTAAAGTAAACAAAAGAATTAGTTTTCCTTTTAAAGTTAATAAACCAAATTTAATTTCAATAAGCATTATCCATCATAACCACCCTCATATTAAAATATATATATATATTTTTAATTTATTACTAGTACCTATACCTTTTCCATCTTAAATTTTATAATATATTTAATTTTTATTTTTTCATTAAAAAAAAACAAAAAATTTAAACCAACCTTCTAAATGTTTCTTTAAATGCTCTTGATCTCTTATGTTTTTTATTTGATAATGCATTCTTATGATTAATCTGAAATGTTTATGTTTTTTATTTGATAATGCATTCTTATGATTAATCTGAAATGTTTACTCTCATTTCTCAAACACAATATATTCATCAGCAAATGACAAAGTATCTAACTTTTTTGGGATGCACTTAACATAATCTTATCTTTCATATGTCTTTTAACATGATCAGGTCATGTTTCCAAGCATTTGGTGCAGTTTAATTGACAAGTATCGTGATATGAAGAGTTATGTTTGATGAGGTTTCGAGTTCAAATCCTCATAATTTAGGGTGCCTGCTGGTAGATTACTGAGTGCCCATATTAAACACCTACACTCCATGAGAAGCGTTTATCACTCCATTTCCATCTAGATACTATGTAAATGCAAGTAGATGACTCATTGATGAGCTCCACATAACTTGGCATGATAGCTTATTTAACTATAGGCTAAGGCTATCCACCATGCAGCAGCCCAATGATTAGGACACTGCTTCATAATTTATGTGATGGCTGTGAGATTGAGGACCATGCAACAACCTCTCAATGAAGACCACATGGCATTTGACATTATATGAAAGTACTAAGTACAGAGCAAAGCTGTTCAAGACCACATGGAAGCTGTAACACATGAAAATGAAGCATTAAATCCATTTAATATTATCCCCACTTTGTAGATGGATTCATTTTTCTTCACAATTTCCCATACATTCAGAGTTTATTGGTACGAAATTATGGTGTATGCAGAGTTGCTTTGATAGCCTTTACGCTGCTGCAACGAAATAATACACTGACTGACTGGTAGCTGCATTATGGTTTATGCGGAGTTTCTGTGATCGCCTTTACGTTGCTGCAACGAAATAATACACTGACTGACTGGTAGCTGCAGGCATATTCTGAATAAGACGTACCATGCCAGGCTTAAACTTGCTTTTGAAATTTGGTTCAGTTACCATTTTTGTTTGAAGAGTTGGTTGACCACCCCATCCTCTGGATTGATTTTTATTTGTAAGAATGATTTATGCATAGTCTCTTAGTTTATAAATGACCGTTGGCTACTACATTCTAATTCCAAGAACAATGGTATGTTCAAAGTCTTTACAATAAAGTTGAATATAAGTTTTTATTTTATCAGTGAAAAAATCTATTATAACTTAATGTGTTAATCAATAGTCGGACAATTATGAGTAGTTGTTATTGGCAAATGCAGGTTGACTCATTAGGCTATTCAAGGAAAACCATGTCACTTAGAAGAATTTGCTGGTAGTGCTTAATGAGATAGACTTTCACTCCTATAAAATGTTCTAAATCTTGATAAACAACAGTTTTAGATCATACTCCAGAAACAATAAAGTTGAATATAAATTATATCAATGAATATATATCTTAATTTCACTTTTATATATTTTTTTTAAATTGAAATAAAAAAAATTAATACTTAAAATATCATGAATTATATATATGTTTGATATAATATAATGTTGGTAAATAAATAATGTTGAGGAAAATAAAATTGACTTAACTTCCTTATTTTTTTAATAATTAATTTAATTTTTTTATATACTTATTTAATATATAAGAAATAAAAAATCCCGATTAAAACTTTTTAATAATTAATTTAATTTTTTTATATATTTATTTAATATATAAGAAATAAAAAATCTCAATTAAAACCTTCTTAAAATTAAAATTGTTTAGAATAGCAAAACCTTGATAAACTTGTTTATCTTGTCCAAAATAAAAATAAAAAATCAATTTTTTCTTAGTTGGCCAAAATGCATAGGTATTAGATATAAATATATGTGAAGGAATGCATTCACACCCCTATTTAGTAAGCTACTCATTATGAGATTTTCAGCAACTAGTACTTCACGTAAACATTTATCCACTCATTATGAGATTTCAAGCCAATATTACTTCCAATATTACTTCATGTAAACATGGGTGTAAATATATATGATTTGATGTTTCTCAATATTCTATGTTTGATGGAACTTAGATTAAAATAAATATAAATTGGGATATATCATTTTTATTAATTTGTTAAAATAGTTGACTAAGATAAACATTTATACATTCATTATGAGATTTTGAGCCATTAATACTTCATATAAATATGGGTATAAATATCAAATCATACATGAGTGTAAATATAAATGATTTGATGTTCCTTTATGTTCTATGTTTGATGAAACCTAGATTACAATAAATTTAAATAAGAATATATAAATTTTATCAACTTATTAAATTAATTAATTTAATAGTAATTTTATTAAAGTATATTGTTTTTTATATTTTAAATGTTTATGATGCACCTTTACAACATTCTTAAAGACTTGTGATTATAAATTATAAATTGTGATATACAAATTTTATTAACTTATTAAAATAGTTGACTTAATAGTAGTATTATTAAAGTATATCATCTCTTATATTTTAAAGGGTTATGATGCATTTGTGAATAAGTGGTTACCGTGCTTAAACAATAATATTTATTTTAAATTCTTTACAGAGCATTCAATGACAATCACAATAATGCAAGAAGGTAGGAAATAGAATATTCAACATCAATCACACACATGAAATATATAGAGACAGATATTTCCCGAGGAAACCTATAAAGGGAAACATCTCTTCTTCTTGATATGATAAGTAATTTTTATTTTTTGTACATTATCATTCTTATGAGCACCAACTCATTGTGAGGCTATCACCTCTGTTTTGCAAGCTACAACATGTTGAGAGCACCAACTCTCTGGTTTCTCTAGCACCCACTAGAAGGAAGCACCAACTCCCTGGTTTCTCTAGCACCCACTAGAAGGAAGCACCAACTCCCTAAGTGTTCCAACATCAACTGGATGGAAGCACCAACTTCCAGTCACACAGGCACCGACCTGTATAACAGAGAACGATAGTTCTCCCTTGCACCACCCTGCCACCTTGGTTTCGCTGGCTACAACCAGATGGAAGCTACAACTCACTGTGTTCAAGCACCCACTTGAAACTCTGGGGACAACAGTCCTCCCTAGCACCTCCCTACCACCCTGAAATATAAATCTTTGCTTTCTTGAATTTATCACAGTGATACATCATTTATCTATGGCTTACCAGTCTCATCATTGTTCGGCTACATTGCTCTGCTCTGCCTGCATCAGTGTCTCTTTCCTCACATCTGTTGTGCTTTATGTTCTTCTCTCAGATATGCATTTTTGTTCCTTGTTTCTTCTGTGTTTTATGCTCTGTGTCTTGTTTCCATGCTATGCACCACGTCTCTTCTGTGCGCTTCATCTCCTGCACACAACATGCTTCTACCTACAAAAAAAACACTCAACAGCAACACCACCTCTATTCTTTGTTCTGCATATATTTATGATGTCAAGTCCTCTGTCAGATCATACACCTAACTCTTCGTTGTCTTTGGCGATCATTCTGAGTTTGTTCTTCTTCAGTGACCGTTATGTTGAGACTATTCGTCATCAGTGGTCATTCCTGAGATTCTTTTCCTGTTTCTAGCAGTGCGACCCTTCGTCTTCTCTGTTATAGTTGAGCTTATCCTCTTTGTTACAGTCACAGACTTCAACGCTTTCCCATCTGTCAATTGTCTCTATGATGAGTCTTCATTCCACTGGTAGTTACCTCGAGACTCTTCGGCTCCTCTGGCAGTCACCCTACTGCTCCTCGAATTCTCTAGCAGATGCAATCATTTCGTTCTGGCAGTTACTCAGAGAACCTTCGCGCATTCATCCCTTTGGCATCTTTTCCCTTTCTGTGAAGAAATTCACAGTGGGCACTAGATCTTCTTGCTAAGCCCCTTCCTTTCACGTGACCATCGTTAGTGACCATCCGCCTAGCCAACAATCATCTCGTGATTTCGCGTTTCACTATGTTGACTGCGAGTCACCTCGATTTTTCCAACTCGCAAAACTTCGAGGTGGAGCCTATAAATGCTAGCTCCTTCCTTAACCTTCATCAATGTGACCATGGTTGTGACCACAGGCCTCACTTCCAAAACTACGCTTTCCAGATCAACGGTCCATATCTCTCCCTTAGATCGACGGCTGTGATCAAATCACGATTTCGCATTTTGCGACTTCAAAGGTTAGAGTACTTCCTGTCTTCGACTCTCGATTTCCCGATACCTGCTCCAGATCAGCAACCCATGATCTTCCGTAATTCAACGATCTAGATCTCTTCTTCAAGAACTCAGACTTTGTTCTTTTTCGTGTCAAATCAACGGTCCATGATCCTTAGTGATCCAACGGTCCAGATTATTTCGCGAATTCGCATTTCGTGAGTTCCTACAACTCTCACCTTTGACTTCTCCAACTCGTGAGTCAGTGAAATGTTGATGTCTTGCCACGTGTCCTCTAGATCCAATGACCCAGATCATTTCGTGACTTTGCATATCGTGAGTTTGAGGATGGCTCTTGGCCATTATCCTCTTAGTAGTTATACTAGATTCAACGGTTGCTAGTCCTTCACGCTTTGATTTGACAACTAAGGTCTAATCTCCTCCATTGGACGCTCCTCCTGTTTGGACTCTGATCTGACGACCATCGGGTATTCGTGATTGGTGATCCAACGACCACTGACGCTCCTCCTCCTGAGCTTACGCATCCTCCCGACTTGGAAGAATTTCTAAGTGTCAAAGGTTTTGCGACCTTTGATCCTTCTACGAGCCTTGATGTATGGGATCTTGTCTGCACATCTCAGAATTCTATCTTTCCTAAGCTTTGGCAAAAAAATTCCTCGGCCCTAGCACACACTTGCGCTCTGTTTGCAACTCTGCCTTATTCCTCTTAAGCTTCTTGAGCTTTCTCTTATGTGTCTTCGTTGTTGTTCTTGCCATGCACACTCGCCAACATCGTTTTTGTTCTTGCCATCAATGGAAAGCACACTCTACCTGTAAACATGCCAACAATATCCCCCTTTGGCATTGATGGCAACCCTGAATGACAACATTATGCTGCTTAGACCTCCAACTTTAGCATCCACACCTTTTCTCCCCCTTTGACATCAGTGTCAAAGAAAACAGGCTCCCCCTGAGCTGTTGCAGTATTTTTTGGAGGTATCAGATATTCAACCAACACATACTCCCCCTGACAGGATGAACTCTCTTATGTTGAAAGTGGGGTCATGCCCAACTTCTGGCGTAGATACTCAAACTAAGCTTGTGCAAGCGGTTTAGTGAATGTATCATCAATCTGATCTTTGGATGGACTATAATGCAAAGACACAACAGTGTTGGTTACCTGTTTCCTCAAGAAGTGATACTTGATGGGTATATGCTTGGTCTTGGAGTGAAATATAGGATTCTTTGACACACTAATTGCACTAGTGTTATCACAATGAACTGGGATTGGTGCAGTATATTTTACCTCCAAGTCTGCAAGTGTCTAAATCATCCATAATACTTGGGTACATCAAGTGGTAGTTGCAATGTACTCAGCTTTTGTAGTCGATAAGGAAATGGAACCTTGCTTCTTGCTCAACCATGATACAAGGGAATCTCCTAAGAAGAATGCACCTCCACTCGTGCTTTTCCTTTCATCCATGCAGTTAGCCCAATCATCATTTGAATAGACTGATAGTTGAAAATTTTGATTCCTAGGATACCATAGGCCATAGTCCATTGTTCCTTTCAAGTATCTGAATATTTGTTTGACAGCTAACAAATGGCTCTGTTTAGGTGCAGTCTGATACCTTCCTATCATTCCAATAGCATGCATTATGTTTGGATGAGATGTTTTGATGTACAATAGGCTACCTATCATAGACCTATATGAACTCTAATCAACATTAGGTGAGCCATCATCCTTTCTTAACTTGTATCCAATGACCATAGGTGTTGAGTCTTCCATTTGAAACCTCTTCAACATTTCTCTTGAGAAATAAATATTCCTTCATACCTCTAAGTAATTTGCAGACCAAGAAAAAATGATAGTTCCCCTATCATAGACATTTCAAATTCAGACTGCATGGCAAAACCAAACCATTGTACCAATGAAACATTATTGCTTCTGAAGATGATTCCATCTACATAGACCAACACAATGAGAAAATCATTACCCTTTGTCTTGATATATAGGTTGATGTCAATCGTTCCTCTCTTGAATCCTTTGTCTTGAAGATACTTATCCAATCTGTAATACCAGGCATGAGGAGCTTGTTTCAACCCATATAATGCTTTCTTCATCATGCAGACAAAGTTAGGGTTATCTAACAGTTGGAAACCCTATGGTTGTTCCATATGGACTTCTTATTTCAGGTCTCCATTTAGAAATGATGACTTGACATCCATTTGATAGACTTTAAACTGTCTATGACAAGCATAGGCAAGAAACATTCCAATAGCTTCTAATCTTGCTATAGGCGCAAATGTTTCATCAAAATCCAATCCTTCTATTTGAGCATATCCTTTGCAGACCAATCTAGCCTTATTTCTTAAAATATTTCATTGCTCATTCATCTTATTTTTGTAGACCCATTTTGATCATATTACATTTTTATCTGCTGGCCTAGGAACAAGTTCCCAAGTGTCATTCTTTTCAATCTAGTCCAATTCATCATTCGTTGATTTTAACCAATTTACATCTTTATTGGCTTCATTAAAGTTCTTGGGTTCCACCATGTGTATGAAGGTTATATATGATTTCTCGATGTCTTTGATTATCCTTCTCCTAGTTTTTACACCTTTGTCTTTCTCACCAATTATCTGACTTGTAGGATGATTCTTTTGAGTAATTCTAGAGGAAGGATTTGATGTTGTTTGTTGATTTGAGTCTTCCTGAGTATTTGTATCTTCATCTAACTCAGAGTCTTCTTTTTATAATTCTTGGACCTGTTCATTTTCATCTTCAGTTGTGTCCTTTGTAACAGTCTCGATATTGCTTACCTCTCTTACTGGGACTCCTTCATCAACCTTTAAATCAATGCAATCAACTAGTTTATGAATTTTTTTATTAAAGCATCTATATCCTTTATTATTGGTAGCGTATCCTAAGAAGATGCCTTCATCAGCCCTGTCATCATACTTGCCAAGGTTTTCATTATTATTCTTTATGTAGCACTTACTCTCAAAGACTTTGAAGTGTTTGATTGAAGCAGGTCTTCCATACCACAGTTCGTAAGGTGTCTTGTCATTGTGTGGTCTGAGGTGGGATTTGTTAAGAACATGGATTGTTGTGTGTATTGCTTCTACCCATAAGGTTTGACCAATGTTCTTCTCATTCATCATTGAACTGGCCATTTGTTGAATTATTCTGTTTTTCCTCTCAACTACTCCATTTTGTTGTGGAGTTCCTGGGATTGTGTATTCTCTCTTGATCCCATGATTATCACAGAATTCCTTGAAATCACTTGAAATAAATTCTCCTCCTTTGTATGATCTTACTGCCTTTATCCTGTTGTCTGTTTGATTCTCAGTTAAAGCCTTGAATATTTTAAATTTATCAAATGCTTCAGCTTTTTCTTTAATAAAAACAACCCAAGTGAGTCTAGAGTAGTCATCAATGACCAGTATAAAGTAGTTTTCCTTCCCTATGCCTTCCTGTCTTGATGGTCCACATAATCCATATGAACTAATTGGAGTGGTTTCTCTGTTGAAGTAGAGCTCTTGGATTTAAACTGTGTCCTGATTACCTTTCCTACTTGGCAGGGTTTACACACAGAATCTTGTGGCTTTGATATTCTTGGCAGATCTTTTACTGCCTCAAGATTTTTAAGCTTGATTAAGTGGTCAAAAATTAGATGTTCAAGTATCCTATGCCATAACCATCTTTCATCATATTTTCTTAGATGGCACTCTTCTCTATCTTCTTTCAGCACATATACATTATTATCTGTCCTTATGCCTTTAGCCACCACTTGTCCTGAGTTTACCTAATTTATCTTACAATCTTTGGAAGTGAACACCACTTCACATCCTCTGTCACACATTTGACTTACACTGAGAAAATTATGTTTCAACCCATCTATAAGAAGAACATCTTGGGCTTTTTCTTTACCATTACTCAAACTCACCATCCCTTTACCCTTGATTTTACCTAGAGCATCATTTCCAAAGGTTACATTTCCTGATTTGCTTTCTCTTAGAGACAGAAACTTACTTTTGTCTCTCGTCATATGTTTGGAGTATCCACTGTCAATATACTGGGGGTTCTTTTGTCTTTGAGCTAACAACAATAATCCACACTTGTCATTCTCTTTCTTCTTCCAAACCTTGACATTTTCAGTAGAGGGATTCAAATCTGGTTCATAGTTCCTTAAGCGATAGTCTACAGCTTTATGTCCATAATTATGGCAGGCGTAACATTCTAGTTCATTGAATAAAGGATCATAACGATTGTTATGCTCAACCTATGTCCTTTTCCCAGCCATCACACGATTTGCAGTCGTGGTTGTTTGTTACTTGGTTGTCTCATTCTTTGTTGCGACAGATATCTATTTATTGAGTGTCTTGATTGCTCATATCTAAATCTTAAAGAACAATTTACAGCTTTGTGACCGAAGCTAGAACAGAAAAAACAATATCCATAGAAAAATCCTTTGTACCTGGAAAATGGTTGTCTTCTTTGAGCAGGTCGATTTCTTCTATTCTGATGATTTCTTTGAGTAGAGGGTGTATTATTTCTTTGTTCTACAGATTCAGTTCTGGCACTTTCTCTTTCACTCTTCCTTGGTGATTGATTATCTTCCTTTGTTTCTCCATATTTCTTGTTGTCAATGAATGTAGATTTGACAAACTTGATGGATTCTTTGTTGCTTGGCTGACTACTATTTGATCCTTCTTCATAACCCAAACCAGTTTTCAAATTTGTATTTCTTTGTTGATTCAGAATGGTGGCTAATCCTTTTGAGGCTCTAATGCTTGGAAGATTTTGGAGATACAAAGCTTTAAACTTCTCCATCTCTTTTCTGGTTTTTACTACCTCTTCTTCCAAGGCTTCACATCTTGCCTTCTTCTCTGATAACTGTTGTTTCAGAATCTCCTCTATTTTCTTTGCCTCTTTTAATTCCACTTTTAGCAGGGCAAAGTCTTCATCAGGTTTTTTACTATCTTTCTCGAACTGTATCAACAATTGTTTTTTTTTTCTCTGCTTAAATCTGAGTCCGTCAATTTCTTTTAGAGCACTGATCAGTTCTCCTTCCAAGTCAACCACAACTTCTTCATCACCAACATCACTTATTGTGCTTTCATTATCATAATCCTATTTGGCCATAAGCATAAAGTCATTAACCTTATCTTCATCATTAGAATTGGTATCTGTGTCTCCTAAAGAGTCATCATTTTTTCAACATAAACTTTTATTTTTACCAAATCTCTTGGATTTATACTTCTCTTCACCTTCAAAGTTTTGGTCCTTCTTCTCGTGTGGACACTTAGATGCAAAGTGACCTATCCTTCCATAGTTAAAACATTTGAAGGGAAGCTTGCCTTGGTACTTGCATGATCCTTTATTTAGTCTTCTCACAAATTTTGCTTCAATTTCATCAGGTTCATAATCGTCATTCTTATCAGCTTTAAATGATCCTTCTCTAGAGGTAGGTTTATCTTTAACTATCCTCATTTCATATGAAATCGACATTCCTAGAAGTTGATCAAAAGCCAAATATTTTAGATCATTAAGTTCTTCTATAACATATACCTTTGGGTTGAACCTATCTGGAAGAGATTTCAAAAATTTTTGAACTAAAGAATGTTCCTCAATTTTTTCACCAAGTGATTTCATTGCATTTACTCATTCTTCAACTCTCAGAAAGTACTTCCCAACAGTTTCATCCTCTTTCATATTTAGTTGTTCAA
Source organism: Picea engelmannii (assembly GCA_009831015.1). Classification (NCBI taxonomy): domain Eukaryota; kingdom Viridiplantae; phylum Streptophyta; class Pinopsida; order Pinales; family Pinaceae; genus Picea; species Picea engelmannii. The sequence continues at coordinate 998,352 of ML779122.1, read as the reverse complement.
ATTGTACCGTGTAGGTTTGAAGCTTGGCATCCTTTACCTTCTCATTACCTTCATAACTTCCTATGAGTTTGTCCCACATTTCTTTGGCAATTTCTAAGTGCATAACTTTTACAAATTTTGCTTCTGCAAGCCCACTCAAAATAGCATTGATAGCCTTAGCGTTGAAGATAAATTCTATCTTGTCATCCTTATTATCTAGTACAACCGTCTTTACATAACCAGTCTCTACCACATCCCAGACATCTGCACCTAAAGCCATTATGTAGGTTCTCATCCTAACTTTCTAGAAGGAAACGTTTGTTCCATTGAACAAGGGGGCCTTATTGGTTGACATTCCTTCATGGCTTGACATGTTTAAGCTTATTGATCTACCTTTAGATAAAATGAATTGGCTCTAATACCAATTGTTGGACAACTGAGAGGGGGGTGAATCAGTTGTTACCGTTCTTAAACAATAATACTTATTTTAAACTCTTTACAGATCATTCAATGACAATCACAATAATGTAGGAAGCTAGGAAATAGAATATTCAACATCAATCACACACATGAAATATACAGAGACAGATAATTCCTGAGGAAACCCATAAAGGGATAAACCTCTTCTTCTTGATATGATAAGTTATTTTTATTTTCTGTACATTATCATTCTTATGAGTACCAACTCATTGTGAGGCTACCAACTCTGTTTTGCAAGATGCAACTTGCTGAGAGCACCAACTCTCTGGTTTCTCTAACACCCACTAGAAGGAAGCACCAACTTCCTGGTTTCTCTAGCACCCACTAGAAGGAAGCACCAACTCCCTAAGTGTTTCAGCACCAACTAGATGGAAGCACCAACTTCCAGTCACACAAGCACCAACCTGTATAACAAAGAACAATAGTTCTCCCTTGCACCACCCTGCCACCTTGGTTTCTCTGGCTACAACAAGATGGAAGCTACAAATCCCTGTGTTCAAGAACCCACTTGAAAATCTGAGGACAACAGTCCTCCCTAGCACCTCCCTACCACCCTGAAATACAAATCTTTGCTTTCTTGAATTTATCACAATGATAGAGCATTTATCTATGGCTTACCAGTCTCATTATTGTTCTTCTACACTGCTCTGCTCTGCCTGCATTAGTGTCTCTTTCCTCACATATGTTGCGCTTTTTGTTCTTCTCTCAGATATGAATTTTTGTTCCTTGCTTCTTTTGTGCTTTATGCTTTGTGTCTTCTTTCCATTCTATACACCACGCCTCTTCTATGTGCTTCAGCTCCTGCACATAACATGCTTCTACCCACATAAAAAACACTCAACAACAGCACCACCTCTATTATATGTTCTGTGTATATTTATGATGCCAAGTCCTCTGCTAGATCATACACCTAACTCTTTGTTGTCTCTGGTGATCATGCTGAGTCTGTTCTTCATCAATGACCATTATGCTGAGACTATTTGTCATCAATGGTCGTTCTTGAGATTATTTGCCTGTTTCTGGAAGTGCGACCCTTCATCTTCTCTGTTACAGTTGAGCTTATCCTCTCTGTTACAGTCACAGACTTCAACACTTTCCCATCTGACAATTTTCTCTATGATGAGTCTTCATTCCACTGGTAGTTACCTTGAGACTCTTCGGCTCCTCTAGCAATAACCCTACTGCTCCTCAAATGCTTTGGCAGATGCAATCATTTCATTCTAGCAGTTACTCAGAGAACCTCCGCGCGTTCATCTCTTTGGTGTCTTTTCCCTTCCTGAGAAGAACTTCACAGTGGGCACTAGCTCTTCTTGCTAAGCCCATTCCTTTCACGTGACCACCGACAGTGACCATCTGCCTAACTATTGACGGTCGAAAATGATCGTCTGTCAATTGGAAGAACGGGTCCGGTCCGATGTTGTCTAAATAACCCAAGTAGTTTGGTATAACTCGTTCTGATGGGTTTAATGGCTCCGTTTTCCAATCTAAAAGTCCTAAAGAAACAAATAAAAGAATGAAATAACTAACTAATTACTAATTATTATATATATATATATATATGTGTGTGTGTGTGTGTGTACATAAGTATGATGTAACTATTGTAGATCTATTTAAATAGAAGATTTACTTATCTTATTTATGTACATGATATACACACTACATGTTTTAATCTAAACTTACAAAACTCAATGTGAAAAATGACTGCTTTGAAAAAAGAAGATAAAGAAAGAACATAAAATATTTTTTAGTTTTTCCTTTATCAATCTGAACTAATAAGAAAAATACTATGAAATAGAAATATGTGGATGATCAAAAGCCAGACCATATATTCAAGTTTCAGTGATGAATAAACGACAGAAAAACATAAATGAGCTAACCTGTTAGTGAGTTAACGATGTGCATCCAAACATCTGTATGATTAGAGAACATCCAACCGCCTTTTCCAAGAGGGAAACCTGCAATGAACCTTAAAATTGTTCTGAATAAATGCAGAACAATGTGTTGGCAGTTGAGTTTTAATAACATAATGAATGATACAAATAGTTGTTGTGTTCTTATGATTGCAAGAAATTACACTTGAGATAAATTTAATTGTAACAACGTGCATTTAATCATTCAACTAAAAATTAAAGAGAAATCCTGTCATTTGAGTTGAATAAATGATCACTCTGTTTAATATCTAAAACATCAAATATGGACAATATTTTAAAAGGAATTATCCCAAAAACATAACAGATTGTGAATTCTAAAGCTATCAAAAACTATTAGTTTATTAAGATAAACAAACTATAAATGAAAACACCATTTACAGGAAGCTAAAGCTGAAATGCAAATTTTTGTTCCATTCAAGTTTGTGAATTAATCGTCCACCTTCAGCCCCAGGCCCAGATGCCTTCATTACAAAAAATCTGAAGTATTTGAAGAGTTCTTGCAATCTAAGCATCATATCTTGTAAGATAGGATGATATCTCAAAAAGGATCTACAAGTTAAAAAAATAGAGGGCCCAAAGAGCCATTCAATATAAAACCGAATCTTCAAAATTATGAAAGTTTTTGTTTTGATTTACAAAACAATCCAAGAGGAAATGATTGATTAACTAAGTCCATAAATGCTCCATCTTATGAGATCACCACAAGATACATCATATCCTGAAAGAAAAACAAAATGAATAAATTAGATATTTATTTAACTAATATTTTCCAAAATTTTACATGAGAATTGATTGGCTATAGAATCTGTTGATTATGTAGCTAGTTTTATTTTAAACAACATAAATCTAATTCAATCCATATTAATTTAGAAAAATAACAATAAAAGCACAATTATGATAAAAACAAATCTTACCTTTCAATTGAATACTAAATTCGACTCATAAAATCTCAGAGTTGATCACTTCTTTGACACACTCAACATTTTTTATTATGACATTTCCAGTCCTTTTCAAATGATTTGTTTGTCTTTGTGCATTTGTTTTGAGTTCATGGTTTTCACTTGTTAATGAGTCAATCTAAGCTACGAGGGTCTTGATCTTCGGTTGAAGGACGGGGACATTTGTGTAATATTTTCATATCCAATGTAAACACACTTCACACTGTAGATATAGGACAGTTGGTTGAGGAAACACATGACTATGCGTCAAAACACTACCATTGTACACTGTGGGTTTTTGACTGAGTTTGATCCCTGTAAATCTCTTGTTTTCCTTCAGACATGGTGGGAGTTTATTACAGTTGGATTTTTCAGCAGGGTTAGGGCAAACAAAAGGGCTCATGCATAGGAGTTCTAATAAACTCAAAACTCAAAACCTGTTGCTCACATAAAGTTGATTGGGCATTACCCTTTCACAAGGTTTTTCACACAGGAAATTTGGCCTACCACTTGAGGAAATAAGAGGCTTCTCTATCAAAGGTTTATCCAGCACTGTAGGACTGTCTGTTATAGAACTCAATGGTTTTCTACAGATCTTCAAATCCACAGAGAGGAAATGAAAATAAAGAAAACTCAAATGCAACACATTTTCTGAGAAAATGTTGTCCAAAAAATGAATCATACCTGTGAAATGAAATCGTTTCTGAAGAATCTGCTCGCGCTGAAGGTAAATAGGCTCATTGGTGTTCTGGGTTTTCAAGGGTTTGATATAATTCGTCACATTTTTCTCATAAACGCTCACGCAAAAACGTGTCTCTGGCAGGCAAAAATGGGATTGAACAGACTGTAACAAGAGCGAATTGAACTAATTGTGGGTTTAGATGTAATAGTAACAGAGGAAAATTTGAGCCAAAAACACAGGAGAGAAACCCACCATTACTCTAGCATGACCAAACGAGAGCATAAGGGGTTTCAAGCCATGGAAATTTGGGCATTTTGGGTAATGTGTGCCCTGAGTAAAGAGCGAAACCCAAGAGTCTAGTTTGTAATAATGGATCTATCGATTCTAACTGCCACCTCAAACAGAGTATAGAGTATGATCGATTTGTGTCTGAATCTCATCGTTGTGTAATGGGTGAAGTCGAGCTTCTAAGGTCAGGAGAGGGTGTGTTTTACAAGCCAAAGCATATTGAAAAGTAAAAATCAAAACAATTTACCAAGAATTATGAAACAAACTTATAATCCATTGCCAATCGATTCTTGGTGTATATACAAAGTACTCAAGATACAGTTGATAATCCAAGAGCAACTCAAAAAAAATGTATTATTGATATATGATAAGCTTCAAAGCAAAAGAACATTCATTAAAAGAGTTGTAAGAACATTGACCCTTCTAAATACCAAACTTTAGATATAATTGCAACAGGATTATAAGTTTTAATGCTTCATTCATGCTTCTAGTCATGAATGAAACATGAAAATGAAAAAGAAAAAGAAAAAATAAAATAGGAACAATAGTAACATCCTTTTACAACTGAAAATTCACCTTCAAATAGCCATATTTACATGACAAAGTGTAGGCAGCTACAGGAATTGTTATTTGTCGCTTTAAAAGGAAAAAATATTGTAGGGCTGCCAACAATGGCGACTTACTGGGAGAAGAAGTTATCTCTGCATCACCAACGAGTTCATGTTAGGACTTCTTAAAATGATTACAGATCAAAAAACAGCTAAAGGACATCAAACATCCCAACAATCATTACACAGTCCAACTTCAGATATCTTCCTGTTTAAATGAAATCTGGTGACAAATTTTAAAAATGAGAGCAACGATGTTCAAGTCAATGGCTCTGATACTGTTGACAGTGCCACTACTGTCAGCAGACATCCATAGCCTCGACATGGATGTCAATTAACCCACTCTGACACCTCTACCCTATCCAAGAATTTCAATTCAGAATGAAAGGAACTTATAACCAATATCAAAATTTTATACCTGATAATTTTCCTGAACCTGACATTGCTTCGCTGCCAGCAGGCCTGTTCAGTACCCCGACAAAGTTGTCTTGGCATCATGCATGCATTTACCTACTGCCAGCAGACCTATTCAGTATCCCAAAAGGTTTACAAACACTTCCCACAACTCTTGAGACATTGTTTACAATTTGATATAATTTTAAACATATTCAGAAGAGCGAGGTGATGCTGAAAATTCTAGTCTTTAGAACACTTGTTATTTTTCAGCCTTTAATTTTCTACTTAATCACCTTCATTATGATCTGAATTTAGTTCATTGATGAAACCAATTTTTCGAGGACATGAAGGCATACTTGAGTTTCTTTCTTTAAAAGTAGGGACAACGTAAAATGCTTTAAAGATGATCATGTCTGCTCATAATTATCAAGTGAAACCATGAAATCTATTGTGAACAGAAAAACTTCTTTAGCTAGTTTGTGTTTCAGGAAATTACAACAATTGATGCTCTGACAGACCTTGTCTATTGTTTAAGATGAGGCATTCCGGTTTCCCTCCTTGAACTAAAAGGTGACACAGACATAAGTTTAACCAGAAGGCAGCAAAAAAAAACAAAATTGAAAAAACAAAGTAAATCAAAGCAGAAAAAATATGTACAAAGGTGGATCTAAAACCATCATGCGAAATATCTCTTGAGAGACTGAAAGAAAATAGAAAAATCCTCATTGATATGAATTCATTCCTACTCGTGGTACCTTGGGTCAGGATTGAATTTACAGTTCAGGCTTACTTTCCATTTAAAATTTTCATAATAATACTGCAACTTTGAAAATAAATATTCAACAAAAAGCAAAGAGAGAAGGATCAAGTGGACTTCCCTGACAACAGTCATATTATGGTTCTTTTGGTGCGTCCACTTGTGCTCATGACTGCATTATCACAAAGAGAAACAGTGAGGAATAAAACTAAAAGAAAACCTACTCTTAAACCTACTCTAACTACTAAACAAATCAGAATACTACGTGAAGTCATGCTTCCAATGTAGCCATCAGAGTAACTCCAATCCTACATTAGAAACAAAATCACATATTACTAACAAGAATGGTAGTATATCGAAAAATGAAAAAAATATATCATACTCACCTTTATCATCATCATTTAAAAACAAGGCAAGCATGATCTTACCATTCCCTTAAACATTCTTGTTGTATGAATCTTCCAGCCATTCGGCAATTTTGTCATTATATGGGTTACAAAAATATGAAAAAGTGAGATTATGAAGCTTGTGAGAGTTATGGGGGCCTGACATAACCATCAGCCTAAACCGAAATGCCCCATCCTCCTGACAATTTTCCTTTCGTTCCATATTTTCTCCATCTGAAGGATATAAAATGAGTGTGTTAAAGTTACCTCCTTGATCTCTAAATAAAGTTAATATAACCTTACCATTCCCTGGAAACTTTTCGAGATATGAATACTCCAACCAATCTGCAATACTATCATGATGTATGCAACTACTGACACAGAATTGTTTGAAAGAATTCACATGTGACAAATATTCCTGGTGAGAATAAAGTATTAGACTATCAAGGAAAGAATCTTGTAGAAAGTTCGGACCAAGAGAGCGATAACTTATCATGATTCTTGATTTGAAGATAAGTGTTTCATTCTCTTGAAACTTTCCATTGAGCTTAGATATTTCAAGGTTAACTATTTGAGGTGAACTAGAGGGAACGACCAATATTTTTGAATAATCATCATTGGTAGTAATATTTTGCCGATTATATTTTTCAACCTCAAATAATTGATCATGGAAAAATTTACATCCTTCTTGAAACACAAATTGGGATGTCTCAATGGAAGATGCAATTTGGGACTCTTTCAAATCCTTTCTTGATTTACCCACAGATAATTGATGAGAATAAAAATTAATATGTTCATGGGCAAAATTATTTCCCTCTTTATCTTCTATTTGGTAATATTTTTGTACCTGATTATATAATGTTGAATTCTCTCCAAGGTAATATGGGACATGCAAACGCACAACATTAGGATAAAAAATATCAAGGTACAAGGAATAATATGTAGAAGAATTAAGGAGACAAAATGCATCTCTTGGAATGATAGATACATGTGTCTCGAAATCTGGTTTTGTCCCCTCTCCTTGTATAAACTAATCAACCTCTTTTGGATTCTCTTTTAAAGAGTATGAGACAATTTTTAAGAGACAATTTTGTTCATTGTGCAAGGGAGAGTTTGAGAGCAAATTACTAGCGATAGAAAATTTCCTAATGATTTTTTCTCCCACTAATTGATCATTAATCTATTCAACTAAATGAGGGGAAAATTTATCGTCCACATGATTATCAACTTCACATTCAACCTCTTTTACTTTAGAAACCGTTTTAAAATCTATGAGAGTGTGACAACTGTCGTCTTTTAAAGTCAAGGTTCCTTCTTTGACGAGAGGAGACATTGTTTATAAAGAATGATCAGATGTGATAATTGCATTTTGTAAAGGATGATGTTGCTCATGATTTGCCAAAATGAAAGAAGTTGACAAAAATTATGGTGCTTCAAAATATTCAAGATCAGCATCAAAATTTGAACCATCTTGAGATTGAGTGTTAGTGTTCAATTTATATTGATTAACAATTAATTTATCTTGCTCGTCTGAGAGAGAAACGAGATATTTAAACCACCCATTAATAAGCGGCATTTCTTTCAAAGGGAACCTAGTACAAACATGAATGAACCTAATTGCAAAATCATCGAATGATTCACCGTTTTCTTTCCTTAAGTAACTTAATTCATCATAATCATAATTGTTAAAGTCTGATAAAAACTCAATTACAAACTCAGACAAAGAATGAATCGAATTAGCTGGAAAAGATTCAAACCAACATTTAACCCGATCTCGGAAAGAGAGAGAAAACAATCTGCATGTAACATTAGGATCAATGATCTTATGTCTTAAACATTTATAAGGAAATTTAGAAATATGGTCTACTGCAGATGTGTTCCCTTCACCATCAAATGTGAGTTCTGAAAAGAGATTAGTTGTCTTGTTGGGAATAATTGGTAGTGAGAAGTGAAAAGCATGTTCCAACACAGTGATTTGGGGAGCCATGGGGAAATTGAATACATTCGAAATAAAGGCTCCTACAAGGCCATCTTTTCATTCTAGCCCTCCTTTTAGCGCCATTTGTTGACAGGCGAAAATGATCGTCCGTCAATTGGAAGAACGGGTATGGTTCGGGGTTGTCTAAATAAGCCAAGCCATTTGGTATAACTCGTTCTGACGGGTTTAATGGCTCTGTTAGCCAATCTAAAAGTCCTAAAGAAACAAATGAAAGAATGAAATAACTAACTAATTACTATATATA
>ML779122.1:942649-974511 GCA_009831015.1 Picea engelmannii | reverse complement strand
GTCGGATCACTCTATGTCGGGAACATATCGTGACCATCGGATTGCCTAACTACAAATGCATACTAAAGAAACACACTTTTACCTAACGACATATTAGACCAAGTAGATCTTAACTAACTCCTAAGTGTCTAAATATCCTAACAAAATTCTCAAAGGAAAGGTGTTGGTTTAATTATCTGAGTTATACCTTTAACATAATCGACCCAGGTCCAGGTCTCCTCGGGATCCAACAAAGCCTCTAAAACTATCGGCCCTCCTGGTAAACCAGAAGGCAATGTAGTACACAGGGTGCACTACGCAGTCTCACCCGAGATAGTCTTATTGGGTGACTATAATACTCAAGTGCTTGCAGTCCAGGACTGAATGGAGATATGTGAAGTGTGTGTTGAGGGTTCTATTTAATCATTAGAAATATACTGGAATTCTCATTCATGCATGTAATGTAATCGGATTCATTAATTCATTCATACATCATTCTAACATCCACTCATAAACAGTAAAAGAGACACAAGCATTTAATTACATAACACAGGTTCTATTGTGGTTCACCCCCCCGGGCTACATCCACAAAGATCTGGCTCTCAATGCAATATACCAGATATAAAAAGTATGCAAAACAGAAATGAAATGCTAGAAATGGTAGAATAACAGTAATATGACCAGCATAATCTCCACAATAACACAGAAATGATATAAGAACAACAACATAAATAACACTTTGATTTAGAAAGCAATGTTCACAGGCCTCTTCAAGGGGGCAATCTCCAGTCGAGCAACGCTCTGTTACAATAATCTTCAAGCTAGGGTTTTCATACCCTCAACCCTTATTTATACTATATATGTCTATCAAGAGAAACATCTAGAGGAAGATCCTTCTAGAAGCGAAAGCTTCTATTAGGTCTTCTTATATTCGCTTTATTCTATTTTATTGAAAGGTCTTATTAATATTGACCTTTATTACATCCAAATATATTGATCTACCTATGTGTGGGTTAGGACCCTAACATGTCTACCCCCTTAAAAACAGCCTTGTCCTCAAGGCGTGAGATGTGGAAATTGTTGCAGAATGGTAGCTAGTTCCCAAGTGACATCTACTGGAGTCATATCTTTCCATTGGAATAGCACTTCCTTGATGGTTCTCTGATGTAGGAGACGCTGACGCTGGTCAAAAACTACTTCTGGCTATAGCGAAATGGATCCTTCTTCAGCTAACTCTGGAAGGTTGGTTTGAATTTTTCACCTAGTTCCAATCACCTTCTTTAAGCATGAAACATGAAAAACAGGATGTAGCTTCGACTGACTGGGCAGAGCTAACTGATAGGCGACTTGCCCCACATGATTGAGAACTGTATAAGGACCATAAAATTTGGGTGCTAGCTTCTGACAATGCTCGGCCTTGAGGGAAGTTTGATTGTATGGTTGCAGTCGCAGAAATAGTTGATCCCCTTCTGCAAATTGACATTCAGAGCGACCTTGATCTGCTTGTTGCTTCATGCAATTATGTGCCATGACCAAGTTCTCTTTAAGGGTATGAAGAATATCCTCTCGAACTATAAGTGTTTAGTCAACTTCCTGGACCTTCGAGGTACCTAGTAAGTATGAGATAACTGAAGGTGGCTTTTGTCCATATATCGCTTCAAAAGGAGTCATGTGTGTAGTTATATGGTAGGAAGTGTTGTACCACCATTCAGCTAAGGGTAACCATTGAGCCCACTAATGTTGCTTCTCAGAGGAAAAACACCTCAGATATGTTTCCAAACACTTGTTGACAACTTTTGTTTGACCATCAGTCTGAGGATGATAAGCTATGCTGAGATGCAATTGGGTGCCCTGTAGCTTAAACAGTTCTTGCCAAAAATTTCTTGTGAAAGTTGGGTCACGATCAGAAACAATAGAGTGTGGCATGCCATGAAGCTTGAAGACCTGGTCCATGAAAATTTGAGCCACCTTAGATGCAGTAAATGGGTGTTGAAGAGCACAGAAATGAGCATACTTGGAAAGGTGATCCACAACCACCATTATGACTGATTTATTCCCCGAGTTGGGTAAGCCGGTAATAAAGTCCATAGAAATATCCTTCCAAGTAGCAGGTGGAATTAGAAGCGGTTGTAGTGTGCCCAGAGATTTGATTGTTTCTCCCTTGTGGCATTGACACACCTCACATTCAGCGACAAAATTATGGATGTCATGTTTCATACCATACCAGAAAAAGGAACGTTTGACCCTGTCATAGGTTTTGGTGAACCCTGAGTGCCCCGCTGTGGGTGTATCATGAAGCTCATAAAGTACCATGGATTTAAGCTTTGATTGTTTATTTAAATACAAATGGTCTTTGTATCGAAGCTAATATTGGAGCTAAGAGTACCCTGGGGGGGGCAGAGCATTGGTCTACAATTGTTGGATCAGATGTGAACTTTTGGGATCTTGTAGCCATTCCTGGTGCACAACTTGGAGCCAATCGGGTACAATGAAGGAAAGAGAAAAAAGGGATCCTTCTTCTTCATATTTTCGGGACAGTGCATTTTCCACTACAATGTCTTTTCCCTTCTTGTAAATGATCTCATAATCATATCCAAAGAGCTTAGTCACCCATTTTTGTTGCTCCCGGGAGGAAATGTGTTGTTCCAGAAAGTACTTGAGGATTTGATGGTCGGTCTTAATTTGAAAGCGTTTCCCCAAGAGATAAGGATGCCACAGATCAACGACATGCAGAATAGCCAACATTTCCTTTTCATAAATGGGTTTGCCCAGATTCCTTTCAGACAGTTGCTTGTTGGTGAAGGCCAAAGGTCGAACCTCTTGCATAAGGACAACGTTGATTCCTCTCCCTGATGCATCACATTCCAACACAAAGGTCTTTGTGAAATTAGGAAGGGCTAGAACCGAAGTGGTTTACATGGTCGTCTTCAAGGTTTGAAAAGCTTGAGCAGTGGTTGGAGTCCAAGTGAAAGAGTTCTTTTTGAGGAGAGCAATGAGAGGTGTTGCAATCTTTCCATATTTCTTAACAAACTTGCGATAATACCCTGTTAAGCCCAAAAATCCACGCAAGCTTTTGAGAGTCTTTGGGTGCATCCAGTCTTGTATAGCTTCAATCTTTTTCGGATCCACCTTGATGCCATCCTTGCCAACCAGATGACCCAAGTATTCTACTTCCGAGGCACCAAAAGCACATTTAGACTGTTTCAGGAAAAGTTGGTGTTGAGAGAGTAGATGGAGAACTTGATCCACATGAGTAAGATGGTCTGTCCAGATTTTGCTATAGATGAGGATGTCATCAAATAAAACTAAGACAAAATGACGGAGAAAGGGACGGAAGACATGGTTCATGAGGCTTTGGAAGGTGGAGGGGGCATTACACAAGCCAAAGGGCATGACCAAAAACTTATAGTGGCCCTCATGAGTTCGAAAGGCCATCTTGGGAATGTCTGCCTCTTTCATACGTATCTAGTGATAGCCCGAGCAAAGATCAAGTTTAGTAAAGAATTGGACACCACTCAATTCATCCAGGAGGTCATCAATGACAGGAATGGGGAATTTGTCTTTAATGGTCAGTTTGTTGAGGGCACGGAAGTCAGGGCACATTCTCCAAGAACCTTCTTTCTTCATGACCATGACTACAGAAGAAGAGTAAAGGCTCGTACTAGGGTGGATAATGCTTGCATTAAGGAGTTTCTGGACCATTTTCTCAATTTCATTTTTTTGTGAAAAGGGGTGGCGATATGGACGAATATTGGGAGCAAGGATTCCGGGTACAAGGGGAATGGAATGATCATGAACATCGCGGGAAGGAGGGAGTCCTTGGGGAGAGGAAAATACCATTTGATGTTTAGAAAGGAGGGCTTGGAGGTCTGACGACACCAGGGGTGTCTCTGTTGCTTGTATGGCATGGAGTTGGGAAATGACACTAGAATGACCTTTCTTGAGGATCTTTTCCATGTGATGGGAACTAATGACCTCAGGTAAACCAGCAGTGATGCCTTGGAATTTATATTGGTGGCCTTCTTGGTTGAATTGCATGGTTAATGCCTTAAAATCCATGAGAATGGGACCCAAAGTTCTTAGCCAGTCTGCACCCAACACAATGTCACAACCACCCATGTCAATAGCAAACATATGGGATTTTAGGTGGTAGTCATCGATTTGGAGACGCACATTTTCACAATGCCCTCCACATTTCATGGAACCACCATTGGCAATCATGATTTGGAAATTGTTGACAACATGGATGTAGCAATGAGTTTCTTGGGCAATGCGGAGATGAATAAAATTATGGGTGCTTCCACTATCAACCAAAATGATGACCTTCTGATGCTTGATGTAACCGATTAACTTGAGGGTTTGGGGAGCGGAGAAGCCAGTGAGAGCAATGAGGGAAATGACGTGTTCAACTTCGGGAGGGTCTAAGGGAGGGGTTATGTCAGTGATTTTAGGTGACTCAGACACAAGGGGAGTTTCAACATCCTCTTCTGAAATATCCTCAGAGATGGCCATAAAGAGATTTTTTTCCTTACACTTGTGGCCCGGGAAATAATTGTCATCACAATTATAACAAAGGCCTTTGAGTTGGTGTTCATCCATTTCAGCCCTGGTCAATTTTTGGATCTTTAATGGGGTGGAGGGAGTAGTGGGAGTTACGGATTTAGGGTGAGGGATAAAGGAGGGTTTCCTGTTTTGAGAGGATACAACCTGTTGTGCTTATTTATCTCTTTTAGTAGCCTCCACCAAGTTGAGGGTTGAGCCATGAGGACATGGGCCTGAATCTCCTCCTTGAGGCCACTGATAAAACACTCTCGAAAGAAAGCATCAGTCATGCCCTCTGTTCGAATAGCCATGCGCTCAAAGGTAGCTATGAAGTCTTCTACTATTCCTGATTGTTTCAACTTTGTCAAACAACCCATATGGTTGGTGTCCGTGTCAAAGTGTTCATAAAGCTCAGTCACAAATTGGGTCCAAGCAATATACCCTTGACGGGAAGTTTTTCTCCATTGCCATCATTGCCAACGTTCTTGATCTAGATGGAGAACACCATATCGGAGTTTGGCCAAGTCATCTGTAATGTCGTATAAAGAGAAATAATGTTCCATTTAGGTTACCCAACCAGTGGGATCCGAGCCATCAAATTTTGTCACATCCACCCATGGAAGGCGTATGTCACATTGAAAGTGATGGGACTGAAAGGTATGAGAATGGGAGGAATTTCCACCTTCAGTCTTTGGAGGTGCTTCAGAGAAATGGTCATCTGTAGGGATCTTCAATTTGGTGCATAGTGGTGCAAAGCCAGATTCAAGCTGGGTGGTCAGTTCTTGTTTGACTTCCTCCATTGAGGACCGCATGGTTGTATTTATGGTAGCATTGATGGATGAATCGATGGAGGCAACAGTAGCACTGAGTTGTTTCACTTCTTTTTGGGTTTCGAGGAAACCAGATTGCAAGGTGTTGAAGCGAGCTTCCAAGTCTTGGCTACGAGTATGGGCAATGAGGATGGGTGAACTGAAAAGGGGTGGGCAGGGTAAAAAATTTTGCTGAAAAATGATATGGATGAATGTGACGAGGGCGAAGAGAAGAATCCAATGGAATAGGTCTCAAATAATGGTGAAAAAATTCTACACTTTTTTTTTTTTTGACACCTGTGGAGTTATACTCCGGTCTGAAGAATACTAAACTGATGAAATCCCCAAATTCTTAACCAGAAAGAAATGCGTATTTACTTGGCAACCTGAACATAGTTGCACGACAATAGATCTTGTCTGTTTTAATTTTTTTATGTTTCGTTCCCCCAAGGGTTAGGTATTCAAGGGTTCTACAGACAAGGGTTTGCCCTGTGCTATAGCTCTTTGATATACGTGCGGGGTCCAACAATAGTACTCGGCCCAATATCTCAGGGCACTAACTAATGAGGATAGACCGTACCCTTAGCCTTACTACCCGACTACCCAGGTACTAGAGAGTATCTTCTCGAGTGTTGTTCTCGGTGACACTATAGCAATCCGACGGCCGATAGGTTTATCTAAAGAGGGCTTCAAGAAATCTAGGCCGATCCGTACACAGGTGTTGTCTGATGCGCTACCACTCGAAGGGGTACCAACAGGGGTTACAAGGGTGGCCAAGAGATGTAGGCTTAAGAACCACTTGTATTTCCTGCGTGTATGAATCCCTCAACCGCGGGTTTATGCGTGTAATGACAGATCTCTGTGGCTTAAAGACGCCGGAATATGTCTCTACCCTGGAAAAAAAAATCCCACAATTTCTGCCAAGGAAAGTGCTCTGATACCACTTGCAATATACCAGATATAAAAAGTATGCAGAACAGAAATGAAATGCTAGAAATGGCAGAATAACAGTAATATAACCAACATAATCTCCACAATAACACATAAATGATATAAGAACAACAACAGAAATAACACTTTGATTTAGAAAGCAATGTTCACAGGCCTCTTCGAGGGGGAAACCTCCAATCGAGCAATGCTCTATTACAATAATCTTCAAGCTAAGGTTTTCATACCCTCGACCCTTATTTATACTAAATATGTCTATCAAGAGAAGCATCTGGAGGAAGATCCTTCTAGAAGTGGAAGCTTCTATTAGGTCTTCTTACATCCTATTTGTTCTATTTTATTGAAAGGCCTTATTAATATTGACCTTTATTACATCTGAATATATTTATCTACCTATGTGCGGGTTAGGACCCTAACACTCAAGCTCTTCTATTATGGTAGTTCCAAAACTACAGCACCACGCGCTTTATAGCTTGTTCTTAGTTGAGTTAAGATCTATTATGAGGCAGACTAGATCACACTAGGGTCCTCAACCTATGATCTAACCCCTCAGATCCCTCCTTCTGACCCTCTATAGCTCAATAGCGTAAAAAATTGGGTCGTATGATAGAGTATTACAAACTAATTATCAAAATAGGACTCCTTCCTCTTGTCGTTTCTTCAGACTGAACAACCCCTACCTCTCTAGAACTCCTAGGTATCTATATATATATATATATATATATATATATATATATATATATACACATTTACATCTCATCAACCATTACAATGTATTACAAAAACCCTAACCCTAATCGTCATTAGGTCTTCCATGCATGCGCACGTGCTACTCTTCCTTCCAGTTGTCGCTTTCCTCGTGCATGCCTTTCTTCCCAAAATAGTATTTATTTTTTATTCGGCCTTGTCATGCTACTTAAATGATTAGTATAATGCACTCATTAATTATCAATCCAGGATTCGTAATCAACAGAGTTACAAGACACCAGTAAGAAAGGTAATTCTAATGTCATGAGTATAGAACTATTCTAGATTATGCATGCTGGAAACAAAGCAAACTAGCAAACCAAAACACACTTTGGTTGTCTTTCACAGAGAGGCTATCTACTCCATTATGGCACATGAAAGTATGAGATGGATTTCTTTGACAGATCAACTCTGTTATCTGACCCAGAAAGCTAATCTATGAGATCACACTTCTGAAAGCGAAATCACACATCAATCATCAAGACATAGCATAGGTAGTTCAATAGTCAATATACTGAGTATGTTGTGGTTCACAATGTGTTGTCATGAACTTCACTAGTTCTCCTTCAAATATGTATGACTATTTTTGCCATCATTCATGTCTATGAAACAAAATTAAATTCATAAAAACAGAAACAGAGCATATGCAAAACAGAGTAAATAAAGATCTCTAAGTAATCATATAATTGAAATCCTAAACTGAACTATATTGCTATCATCTGAAAGGATCAAAGCTTCAGCTGGTCTAACATTTATACTATTGAAATCAACTACTAACACTAATCTATAAGGATGTTGACCTTTGTTGGGCGGTGGGCCCTTACCGCTTCAACAGGTCAGCAACTGGAGTCTACAGTAAGCTTGCTTTCAATCCACACATTACTCTTACTCAAACTTCAAAACATAGAATTAAACTATGCTAACAACTCAACTCAACTCACATTCATTCATAAATGATCAAGACATGGAGGTAAATGACATCTTTCTATTGAAATTCAACTTAGAATATGTTCTACAATACGTAACGTTGCTTCACATGTTGTGTTATGCTAACTCTCTACTACTTCCACCATCCTTGCTATGACTATTTAAACAGTCTTAGTTGTGAAACACAAGGAGGTGAAAATCTTTAGCAGATTAGTCAATTATCAAATTTATATATTTGGTTACATATTTTAAGCTTCATACTCATGAAATGAAGTGTATGAGGATGAAGCAATAAACAAACTAGCTTAACATAGCCTTGCTAGAGCTTTAATGGTTCAACAAACATCCAACAATTATCTTGGGCATGATCTGGAGCTAAACTTGGTATATTATGCTTCCTGTATTGGTATCGGATCGTGATAGGTGAGATTCGGTAAATGGTACCGGATCTAAACAGCACGCAAGTGGTTGGTACCGGACTAGAACAGTCTACGGCCGTTGGTACTGGATCACAACAATGAATGGTTTGGTACCAGATCTGAATGGAAGGTGCGCTTGGTATCGGATTCAGACAGTGGAAATCTGGCGCATAAGTACCGGATGGCTGAGATGATACAGAAATGTTGGACTCATCTAGAGGTCAAAGGTTACACGTGGCAATTTTAAAACATTAGTACATGAAACATTTAGTCTCCTAGCTCAATAAACCACAAAATGCATGAATTCAATTATACTTTACCTTATGACCTCATCAATGGCTAATGGTAGTGTTCTTTGTCATTTATCCAAGCTTAGGTAGGCCAAAAAGGTATAAATGAGGGGTATGATAGGGCAGTGGGGATGTCAATTTCGAGGCTCAAGATTCCCCCTTGCCAAAATCATTGTATGTCCTCATGCAACTGAAACAAACTCAAAATGTTTCAAAATTTGAGACTCCATTCTTTACTTATGTGGATCAATGATGTTGATGGTTGAGGCTTCTGCTTTCAACTCCCTTTTTATGACCCTAATGTATTGTAAGAGTCTTAATACCTTCTTGAGCTTATTAGAATTATCTTCATGGTCATCTTGAAGTTGTTGGCTGGTTTCCTTCAGTTGCTCATTTTCATTTTTGATATACCTATCCAGTAGTTGGTATTCCTTCACTTCTTGTTTGAGTTCCTGGTTTTGCTTTTGTAGTTCCCCAATATTTTTATTCATATGTTCTTTTGTTAAGGTCCTTGTTGACCCCATTGTTTCTAGATAGATGTATTCTCTTTCCTCCACTTCCTCCCTCATCCCACATAAAGTAATAGTAACTTGTTCCTTAGTCAAGCTAGGGATGTCATCCTAGACTGATAGGTCTTCAGAAGGGGAGGTAAGATCTATTGGGTCTTCATGTGTATGAGGACTGACAACTGGTTTTCCTTTCTTTTCCATGCTCCTTGTGGTTCTTTTACAAGGGGGAAATGGATCATAGGTGCTCACAAGCTTCCTTTTCTTCTTTTTTGTTTGTGGAATGATTACAGGGGATTGTTCTATAGACTATTCATCTTTATTTTCTGAGATATTCTTCTCTTTCCTCACATTTTTTTTCTTATGACCCTTCTCCTCAAGTGCTACTGTTGAGGTCTCATCCACTAATTTGGATTTACCTTTTGATTCTTGACTTTTAAAAATCTTATCGACTGTGGAAGAGGGCCCTGCTTGTTTTCTAGCTTTATCTTTTTGGCTTATTGTTCTGGAGGATGATGGAGTTACCTTATCTTTCTTTCCTGTTTTCTCTTTAGGTTCCTTATCTTTCTCTGGAGCAGGCTGGGTTCCCTCTACAGGTTTGTTTTATGTGGGAAGGTGTTGAGTGATGAGGATTTTCCAGCTAATCCCTTGATTCTTGATTTCATGTATAACTAACATCTTAATAAGACCTTGATGATAAATGCTAGTCTTCTCAGTTTTAGATAGGTATTTGACACCTCTTACCATCTTGTTTAGAATCATCCATAAAAAATATGGGAAATCAATTTCAGGACCTCCTTCAAAGTGTAACAGAAGCCTAAGATGATATAGGAAGGTACAACATACCTGCCCTCACAAGTGGGGAATCGTTGAAGACTAGCAATCATTGGATGATACTCTTCCTTGATATAGTTCCTAGGAATCCCCTTTTTCCAATCAGGGTGTTGATGGTCTTCCTTCAAAAATCGTTGGCACATTTCCTTGTTGATTCCTACCCCTTTGAAATACTTGGCTCCTCTGTTAGGTAATCATGTGGCTTCCCTTAAGGTTGATTCATTGATTGTTAGCTGCAGATTGCTTATGTGCACAATCTCTCCATTGTAACCCTGAATAAATGCTTGAGATACCTTCTCATGACAGCCTGTGAATTTCTCCAAAATGGGCATCCATCCCACTCTAGCATACTTATCTCTACATAGTTGGAACTCCTCAGTCTCCCTATAAATCTGGAAGACCAGTTCATGTCTACTCACAACCATCTTTATGAACTATGCATGAGAATCAGGCTGAGGCACAAGGGTTTGGTCAGCTATGAGGGTAAGGGTTTGGTACCAAATATCGCAGAGAGGAGTAGGCTCGGAACTGGAGAAAGGTTGGTAACGGCATGAAAATATGGTGATGGATAATTCAAATGGTAAGTTTAAGTAATGATGCCGCAAGGGAAAATTTAAGACAAGATGAGGCTCATTTGGATGGCTTCGCCACCCAAATAAGCCATTTCATTTATGCCTGTTAATGCAATGATGGGGATGAGAAATAGGGTGTCAGAGCATCATTGTTGTTTGGGATAGGTGATTGGACTTCTGAGTGGTGAATTTGATGTTGGATCATGGCTCATGACACGAGATAGATTCGTGATTGCTTAATGATGAAGCACGTTCATGGCTCATCATTACTAGACATGCTCCATATTCACACTTTTGATGTGATTTTGCCTTCAATCATTTTCAAGCACTTATGTGATGAGAGGATTGATTAAGGTTAAGCATATGGGTATGAGGGAAGTGAAAGTTAGGTGCATGGTTTTAACACTAAGGTCATAAGATCTAGTATACATTTTCATACCTATTGTAGTTTTATAAGTAAAGAAAAATAAATAATACCATGTTACCTTTTATTTTACCATTGTATAATCAATACCCATAGCATATGAAACTGCCTTTGTATTTGAAGCTTGTAGATTGTCAGAGTTCATATTTTTAGGATGGAGTTTTCTGGAAGCTGGTACTGGAATTTCCTGTACTTCATGAAACTTCTTTATTTTGTGCTTGTCTTCTTTTGTGTCTAGTTCTATAGGGTTGTAGGGTGAACATGTTGGTTTCTGAAGATGAGATGTGAGTCTGAAAAAGAGTTCTGGAAGAGCTCTTTGACCCTCCTCAATGCCAAGGATGTTGCATATCCTTATGCAAGAAGATTCAACACCCTGTATCATAATGGAAGAAAGATGATAAGAGAAAAGAAACCAAATCAAATTCCAAAAGTACATTTATCACCTAGCATATGATCACATTCCTAAAAATTGAAATTGCCTTTCTTTTGATGACTTATTTACAAGGGTAGCATTCAGCAGTGAAAACAGGGAGGTTTTTATATTTTTGCGAGAAGAACAGATCCAACCTAACTTGCTTCAGAGATTTACTATCATTATATGTTATGGATAAATTTCACAGTATAAGTAGATTAGACTCCCTAGTTAGGGCTTCAGTCTTCAGAAGTTTCCTTCTTAGGTAATGTAGGCTTTAGATGTCAGACTGATAAAGATGAATTAGGGCAATTCTCAAATGGACATTTGTTGGTAGTAATTATCTTGTTTGTAAATATGGAGTTTGTATCTCATCAATAGTGACCTTTGCTTGTAGTGTTCATTTTTTAGATGACAAAAGTGAATTTTTCAATCATACAAGTATAGATGAGACATTTCTCAACCAGAACCCACTACCAGCAAGCCTGTTCAGTACTCCGGTGGGGTAGTTGTGATAATTAGTGAGAGACATCCCTTCCCCAGGCAGAATGCTCCATTGCCAACATGCATGTTCAGTACCCTGATGGGTTTGCTTAGTCATACCACACACTGGTACCCGCTACTAATAGACCTGTTCAGTATCCCGATGGGTTAATATCTTAAACCCTTTTTCCATCAGAGGCTTCTTGTCCATAGTCACATATTTTAGTTTTTATTAAAGAGTGTTTTTGCATGGTGACAGGGGAGGCTCATCTGAAAACATTTTTATAGGCTGGGATGGTATTGGGTTGGAAGGTATATTCTCTTATTTGAATGTCTTTAAAGATTTGTCTGAAGGAAAAATAAACTTATGTATGCACGTTATTTCTTTAGAGTGATCCAGATGTATAATTTTGTCTTTGTTTGTCCATAAGAGAATGACCTAAAGTTACCTTAGGGTACTAATACATCCTCTTCCATAAAAAAATTCCTAGTGTGCCCATGACAGAGAGTGTTCATATACTCATATGTTACTCTTTAGTAAAGATAATCCAATGAATACTATTGAAGTCTAGTTAAGGTGAGATAGTTACTTGTAGGCTAATATAATTTTTTATCCCTTTAATCATGTTGAAATACTGGATAAAGGCAACCTCTAGACTTTGAAGCAGATTATGCATGGTTCTTTTAACAATCATAGGTAAGGATTATGTCTTCTTTGTCAAGAAACATAACCAAAAGAAAATAAAATACTTCCTTCTAGCTAGCAACAGAACAAAAAGAAATTAAAATTACTTCCTTCTAGCTAGCAACAGAACCAAAAGAAATTAAAAATTCTTCCTTTTAGCTAGCAACAGAACCAAAATAAATTAAAGATACTTCCCTTTAGTCAGCAACAGAACCAAAATAAATTATTGCTTCATAAGGGCTGCCATTTGATGTTGCTTTTCGGCTTCTTGGTTCCAACTTAAGTGGTTACTGCATGGATTCGTACTTCATATTAATTGACATAAGATTTTGAAATATGCATAGCATTCCTTGTCAATTAGGTGATGTGTCCTGATAGTACCGTATAAGGACATATTTTTGGTACCGGACCAGCACATGACTGCTGGTACTGGACCAAAATAGAGTATTGTTTATGCCTACAAACTAGTGTTTAGCAAGTTCGTGAAGGATCAAATAAATTATAGAAATCTACTTACAAAGATTAAAAGTGAAAGTAAAACAAAAGGAGGTAAGAATCCATTGTTACCTTCAGCTTATTAACAAAACACAATCCACACCTATGTACAAAAGTTTTTAAAAGTAAACCAATCAATCAATGTGGATTAGTGGGAAGGTATCCTTCCTTACTGATCACCTGCATATCTGAATTCTGTAATATATGAGTCAGAAATTCCTCTTTTGACAGGGGTTTGTTATAAATTCTCAACCGGTGACCATTCACAAGTAGTGGTGTCTGACATTCGTCAATTGTGTTTATCTTGATTGAATCATTATCATAGATAGTGTCAATTTTGTAAGGTCCCATCCAATGAGTAGTTAACTTACCTTTGAAGTTCGTGAATCTACTGTCATACAACAGGGCCCAATCTACTTGTTGAAAACTGTTCTTTTTGAGATACTTGTCATGCCATTTTATTTTCTTCTCTTAAATGAGGGTGGTTCTTTGAAGTGCTTCCTATCTAATTTCATCCAGCTCATTAAGATGCAAGAGCCTTTGTTGTTTCACTTCATCCAAGTTCATGCCAACTTGTACTGCAGTCCTGAAGGTTTTGATCTGGAATTCTATGGGGAGAAGCACCCGCTTCCCATACACCAACTCGTAAGGTGTATGTCCTATTGTATTCCTCCAGGTGATTCTATAATCCCATAAGGCTTATAGTAATTTTGCAGCCCAATCTTTGTGGTGTAGTTGTACTGTTTTGGTAAGAATGGACTCAATAACTTTGTTGGTAGATTCTACTTGTCCATTTTCCTGTGGATGGTAGGGTGTACATTTACTGTGTTTGATTTGGTATTGTTCTGTAACAACTTTGACTAGACTAGAGGTAAATTGAGTCCCCTGATCAGTCACAATTTCTTGAGGTACACCAAATCTAGTAAAGGTGTTATTAAAAAGGAAATCTACCACTGATTGTTCACTTGCAGTTGGTAAATCTTTTGCTTCAACCCACTTAGTCATATAGTCAATACATACACATATATACTTTTTCTTTTTAGATGCAAGGTTAATGGACCCTACAAAATCTAATGTCCATTTCTCGAAAGGCTCAATGACTACTTGGGCTTGAAGTGGCATGTGGTCTCATGCAGTAGGATTACCCATTCGTTGGCATTCATCACAATTGGATACATATGTTTTAGCATCTTTGAAAATATGAGGCCAATAATAACCAGATTGCAGAACTTTGTAAGCGGTCCTCTTGTCTGCGAAGTGTCCTCCACAAGGACCATCATGGAAGGCTTGCAAAATATCATGAATTTCATATTCCCTTACACATCTCCTGATTACCAAATCTGGTCCTGTTTTGTAGAGACAAACATCGTGCCACATGTAGTTTGCGCTTAGCTGAATTACTTTATGTTTTTCTCTAGGAGACAATTTCTGATGTATCTTCCATGTCACAAGATAGTTAGCTACATCTGCATACCAAGGAGTGAATGTAGAAATAGCAAACAAATTTTCATCAGGAAAGTTATCATCTACTGGTGTGTTATCTCCCAGATGAATCATTCTAGATAAGAAATCAGCCACAAGATTATCCTTACCCGGTCTATCAATAATATTGATATTAAATTCTTGTAATAATAACAACCATCTTGTAACTCTAGGGTTTGTTACAGGTTTGTTCATTAAGAATTTGATGATTGAATGATCAATGTGTACAAAAGCTTGATATCCTATAATATAGTGTCTAAATTTATTGATAGCATGGACTACAACTAACAATTCTTTTTCTGTGACTGTATAATTAACTTCTGCTGGGGACATATTTTTACTGACAAAGTAAATAACATAAGGCATTTGATTTTCCCTTTGTCCAATAACTACTCCAAGGGATGTGTCTGAGGCATCAATACAGATATGAAAAGGAAGGGACCAATTTGGTCCACTTAATACAGGGGTAGTTGACAATTTTTGTTTTAGAATCTCAAAAGATACTTGGCATTCATCATCCCAATTAAATTTGGCTTCTTTAGATAATAACTTGAATAAACGGGTAGCTAAGCTTGTAAAATTCGAAATGAATCTTCTATAGGAGCCAGCATGCCCTAAAAAGTTGCGAACTTCCTTTTGTGAGGAAGGTATTCTGATTTGTGTGATAATATGAATTTTTGCAGGATCAACTCTCATTCCAAAACCAGAGATGTGATGTCCCAAAACAATACCTTCAATGAGCTTCCAACAAAAGGATTGAAAATGGGATTCAATAAGAAACCATTCAATCCTTGCTTCTTCCACCTAATTACCTTACAAAATGAAAATAGCACAAAGTAAGGCCTCAATGCCTTTTTCTTTTCTTGAAAGTGTATCAACCGCCACATTCTCTTTCTCTTTGTTGTAGATAATTTTCAAATTCATAACCTAGCATCTTTGTGACCCACTTTTGTTTCTCATCCAAACATAGTTGTTGCTCCAAGAAGTACTTTAGTCTGTCATTATATGTTTTCAGCTTGAAGTTTCTTTCCATTAATTAAGGGTGATATTGCTTAATTATGTCATGTAGTATGACCAACATTTCCTTCTCATAAATGGGTTTGGTAATTTATTTCATGTAAACTGATGACTTTCGAAGGAAAGAACCTTCCTTCTTGCATTAAATTTGCACCAATGTCATGCTCCAAGGCTTTGCACTCCACAAAAAAAAAAAATTGAAGTCAAGCATGGCCAAAACTAGAGTGCTACACATGGCCTCCTTAAGGTACTCAAAGGCTTGGGTTGCTTCCAAAGTCTAAGAAAAGACTTCATTTTTTATTAATTTGTTAAGTGTGCCACTATTAAACAATAGTTCTTCACAAACTTGCAGTAATATCATGTTAGTCCTAAGAATTACCTAAGATTCTTCAAGGTTTGGGGAATTGGTTATTCTACCATAGCTTTAATTTTGTTAATATCCACCTTGACTCCCTCATTATATACAATATTCCCCAAATATTCCACTTCTCGAACCCTAAAGGTACACTTCGAATGATTGGCATATAGTTGATGTTCCTCCAACAACTAGAGGACCTTATCAACACGTTCTACATGCTCTTACCAAAATATGATGTAAACTAATATATCATCAAAAAATACGAGAACAAATTTTTAGAAGAAGTGCTTTAAAAAAGGATTCAATGATCTTTGAAATGTAGAAGGTTGATTAGTAAGGACAAAATGGATCACTAAAAACTCATAATGACCTTCATCTATTCTAAAAGTTGTTAGATTTTGGTAGCTCGGAGGTACTTCTACATTTATTGTGCCTAGGCAGGAGTTCGAGCAAACGTCTCTCTCTAGTGACTTTATGAAGTAAGTTTATAAAGTGACTTTATAAAGTGATTTTATAAAGTAAAGTTGAGCCTTTTAATAGTTAATGGGTAAAAGTGACTTTATGAATTTTGGGTCACTTAAGTGATTTAAGTGAACTCAACAGACGATTAAGTCATGACCGTTGATCTCAAGAGGGAAAGATACAATCTTGACCATTTATCTCTTTGGAAAACCAAGGGTTAGGGAAGTTACCCATTAATGAGTGCATAAAGGTATCATTGAAGAGAGTGGGGCACACTTTTCAAGGAGATCTTGAGGGAGACTAAGAGGCATGAATTCCAAGAGTTTCCAAGAGAGTGTTTAGTTGAAGGAGAATGGAGAAGTAGCATCAACAAAGTGGGTGCACCTTCCAAGGAGGATTGAAGGAACGATTCCCAATACAAAGGAAACATTTAATACTTGGTCCTTATATCTGAGTAACATGCCAGACAGTACGGATTTGATGGGCCATACAACCATTTATTCTGCACATAAATCAAGGTAAATTTGGCAGAGATTTTGAGGCAGACTGTGAGCATTTAACGATGGAGTATTCCATAGGAGTGGTCGTACAACTGAGAATTTGGAGCAGAATTAGAGAATTTTGTTGTTTTTGTGTGACTATATTGGGTCGTGCAGGTCGTACAACTATTTTTTGCACAGTTTTTAAGGCTGTTGATGGCACAGTTTTCAAGGTGATCTACTAGCTCAGTTTTCTAGGAAATGTACTATATTTATTGTTGATATTAGTGCTACTGTAAACTCGGTATATTTTTCTTGTGAAGCTCAATAAAGAAGACTCTCTTGGACTGGTTTTCCCCTTGTGGGTTTTTCCAAGGGCATTGCCCATATTTCTAGTGTCAAATGTGTTGATATTTTGTTTGTTGTTATTTATATTTCTGCTACTATATTTTCTGGATATTAGTCATTATGTGTTTCTGCTCATAAATTACATTAGTTTACTGAAGTCTTTATTGGAGTTTGAAATATGTGTGTTGACTAAGTGTTTGTCTAAGAAATTTCAACATGGAATCAAAGCAGGAGCTCTATGGTTCAACAGAAAAGAGATTTGGCACTTGATTTGTTGTGAGTTGCAGAGGGGTTTTTCCTTGAAGAAGGAAGGGGAAGAGTTGAGTTTCAGTTGAGAAGGTCATGACTACTGGCTTGAGGTTTAGATAAATGTTGGACGTGGTAGCGAACTTTAGTCCTTAGAAGGAGAGGATAGTTTTGTTTCTAGAGGAATTTGAGTTATGGGACATTCTGAACAATACACAAAAGAATCTCATCATTGTTCCTATAGATGAAAATCTTTTGGAAGAGTTCAAGAAGAATAATGTGAAGGCCAAGAGGATTTTTATTGATGAAATCAAGGACCATGTTATTCCCCATGTTGTAGGAAAAAAAATGCCTTTGATATGTGGGCATCTTTGACCAAGATATACCAAAGTTCCAATGAGAATCGGAAGATGGTGTTGAGAGAGAAGTTGAGAAACATAAAGAAGACCGAGACTGAAAAAGTGTCCTCATATCTCACCAAAATCACTCAATTTTTTGATTAACTTGGCACAGTTGGATAGGTTATATCAGATGGAGAAATGGTTAGGAATGATCTGAATGTTTTTTTAGAGAAGTGGAACACATTTGTTAAAGGTTTTGTCTCCAGGGAGAACTGTCCCAACTGGGAGAGATTGTGGGATGAATTCATAAAGGAAGAGACTCATGAAGAGGCTCTTTGTAGCAGACAATCAAATGGTGAGGAGAATGAGAAGAATGTTGTCCTCTTAGAAAAAAATAAGGGCAAGAAAGCTATAGGAGGGGAGAATTCCTCTCATTGCAGGAAGAAAGACATGAGAAAGGTGAGATGTTATGCATGTCATGAGTTGGGGCGTTATGTAGGCCAATGTAAAAACAAGAAGAGAAGCAAGAAGGATGTCGATATAAAAACATCAGCGGAAGTGAATGAGTTCACGAAATATTTTGAGAAGGAGTTTTCCTTGATGGCTTGTCTTGCGGGAATTGGTTGCTTAAGGTGTACATGCACTCTTGCATGGTTCTTGGACAGTGGAGCTTCCCAACACATGAGATGAGGTCTATATTCCTCAATTTTTCAAAGATAGGCTCAGGAAGCTATGTTGAGCTCAAGGAGAATGGAGAAATAGAAGCAATAAAGTGGGTGCACCTTCCAAGGAGGAGTGAAGGCATGATTCCCAAGAAAAAGGTAGCATTTAATACTTGGTTTATACATCTAAGTAATAGGTCATACAGTATGGATCTTATGGGTCGTACAGCCATTTATTCTACACAGAAATCAAAGAAAAGTTGGCATGGATTTTGAGGCAAATTGTGAGCATTTAATTTGGAGCATATTTTGAGACTCTTTGTGTTGTTGTGTCACTTTACTAGGTCGTACAGTTTTTTTTTGCACAGTTTTCAAGGCTATTGATGGTACAATTTTCAAGGTGATCTGTTGGCTCAGTTTTCTAGGAAATGTAATGTATTTTTTTTATATATTAGTGCTACTATAAACTCATAATATTTTTCTTGTGAATCTCAATAAAGAATACTCTCTTGTACTGGTTTCCCCTTGTGGGTTTTTCCAAAGGCATTGCCCAGATTTCTAGTGTCAAATGTGTTGATATTTTGCCTGTTGTTCATTTATATTTCCACTACTATATTTTCCAAATGTTAGTCATTATGTGTTTTTTCTCATAAAGTACAGTAGTTTACTGAAGTCTTTATTGGAGGTTGAAATCTATGTGTTGACTAAGTGTTCGTCTGAGAATTTTCAACAAATTTTGTTCCAGGTGTTTCTACCCTTTGCATAGGCTCTACAATTTATGGTTTTATGCCCAAAATTATTGTAATAATAACACAAGCCAAGAAAAATATTTTGGTACCTAAGTATGGATGGTCTTCTAATTGGTGTTGTTCTTCTGAAATCATGATCTTCTTCTTGGGTCTTCTTCATTGTTGGTTGTTGATTCCATGTCCCTATGAATGAATTATCTTCTTATTGATTTTTCTTTATTTCTTATTTTTGTATGTCCTCCTTTAGAGGCTTGCATTCTTATTTCTTGATGGAACCCTTGATAGTATCCGCATAACTTATTTTCTCTGCTTCATTTCCTGTCATCATAGAGCTTGAACCCTCATTGGTATTATTTTGTTTGTATCCAAGTCTAGACTTGTCATAGAATGGATTTTTATTGTAGATGATTTATCCATTATTTTGGTGTTATTGCCAAAATTTAGTTGGATGTCCTTCTTTTATAGCTCCTTTCTTAGTGAGACTATTTCAACTTCCATATTCTCTATTATTTTCTTCATTTCTTCCAATTGTCTCTTGAGTGTTTCTTCAATCACTTCGGCTTCTTCCAACTGAATCTTTAGATCTATGATAGTTTGTTTGGCTTCTTCGGAATTTTTTCTAGGGTTTTGAAAGATTTCCTTCAATTTACTTAACTCTTCTTTGAGAGACTTGTTTTTCTTCCTTATTGTACTTAGATCACTTAAGGAATTGATCAATTCTTCCTCAAGATTCACTTATCCTTCCTCTTCATCGCCTCCTTCATTATTTTCAATAGTTTCCTCTCAAGTCTCTAACGCCATGAAGAGTACTCTTCTTGATTCACTATCACTATCATCATCTTCATCAGATGAGGAACTATCAACTTTGAATACAAGATTTTCTTTTTCAAAAATCTTCCTTTATTTTTTTCCTTGTCTCTTTTCTAATATTTATTTTCTTTCTTAGGAACTTCTTCTTCATCATTATATGAACCCCTTGCATAAGGAAATTTTAAATCAAAATGGCCTACTTTACCACATTTAAAGTATTTGAAAGGAAGCTTACCTTTTTACTTTCAATTCCTATTTTCAACTTTCTCACAAAGTTGGATTCTTCTTCATTGTTTGAATCATCACTATTGCTAGAGCAGGGTTTTGACCTTGGCTTGTTCTTTCTTGTCTTCTTGGAGGATTTGAAAGTTTCTTCCATTCTGGATGGTTTTGCTATTATATTCTCATTTCATATGTTGTAAGTATTCCATGTAATTCATCCTTGCTCAACGTAGCCAGATCTTGTCTTTCTTCTAAAGCTGAGATTTTAGGGCCAATTCTCATTGGGAGAGATCTCAGTATATTTTGCACAATAATTGAATTTTCAATATTTTCTCCCAGTCGTCTTATAGAATTCACAATTTCATCAACTCAGTGAAAATAAGTTGCAATATCTTCATCTTCCTTCATTCTCATATGTTCAAATTGTCCTATGTAATTTTGAAGCTTAGCCCCTTTGACTTTAGCATCTCCTTCATAAACATTCTTGATCTTTCCCTAGATTTCATTTGCAGAATCACAATGCATAACCTTAATAGATTTTGAATCTATTAGACCACTTAGAATGGTATTTATAACCTTTCAATTGTATTCACTGATCTTGTTCCCAGCATTATCTATTGGGGGGGATCTGGTGCAGTGTATCCATTTACTACAACTTGTCAAACATCAAATCCTTGTGCTTGCAAAAACTCCCTCATTCTTATGTTCCAAAAAGCATATTTTTTTCCATAAAACAATGGTGTTCCATTTTTGATAAATTATCCCTGCTTATCCATGATTTTCCTTCCATTGGTTAGATTGTTCCTGAAGGAACCCGCTATGATACAAATTGTTAGAATATTCACCAATACTGAGAGGGGGGGTGAATCGGTATTGAGCGTGTTTTACCATTTTTAACTTTAATCACATCATGTAAACATTAACCACTAACAATGCCATTCATCATCACAAAAAACTATGCACATAACACAATGATTTTTATGTGGAAATACAAACGGGAGAAAACCATTGAATGTTTTTCTTATATCATGTTAATATTACATTCATAGAAAGCACCAAGTTCCAAGATTCTCTAGCACTAACCCTCTTATTTATGGGCACCAACCTGGAGGAAGCTCCAACTCCCTGATTTACCAGCACCAACTGGAAGGAGGCACCAACCCCTTGGCTTTACTAGATCCAACTAGAAGGAAGAAACCACTCCCTAAAACACAAGCACCAACCTACTAAATGAAGGCACTAAACTTTTCAACTAAGCACCAACTCAATAAGATATCATCAATCCAAGATCTTCATACACAGAGTACTCATGAATTCACCTATATGCTTCATTTGGTAGACAATCCTTCAAACCCTAGCAAGTCTCATAGAATCATTCCCAAAATGTAATCACTGAAGGCAACATCCACTTACGACAACATCCATTCATGACAACGTCCATTAATGACAACATCCACTCACGACAACATCACAACATCATAGCATACCTTGAGAATAATAAAGACATTAATAGACTCCTTTAGACTTCCCTTACACACCAGAAAGACACCCCAACAACTTGAGCGCACATCAGACTTGATCTCTTCATTGGTTTCGCAAAAAATGCTAAATTTTATCTTGTATTTGTAGTAATTTTGTCCCCAAAAATTAGTTGAACAGACCTCAATTTTCTAGCTGGGTTATCGGATGGAAAAACTCATATATCTACATTCCTAGCAAGTTAGAGGGACTTCCATATACTGTTGGAAAGGTCCCAGAAAAATATTTCCAACCATTTAACTTGTTCTTACATTTGAGTTATTTATGTAGGGTAAAAATTCCCTCAAAGATAGGGTATCCAAATTGACCAAAAATTAGTACTTTCAACAATCTCCATCTTGTAATCTTTATCTTGGATATCTTTAGGCTTGTAATATTTATATTGGACATCTTGTGAGCTCCATTTGTATACAAATCAAAATGGTCATGTGGAAAAAACCACATGATATCTCATCTCGTGAGGGCCATGCTTAAAAACTACGCCATAAGGGGACCACTCTGGAGTTATATACACTTATGTCAAGGCTCCTTCAAGGCTCTTCAAGGCTTCTTCAAGTGGACACATCATCATCACGTTTAGGGGATTCTGGGATTTTCTTTAGGGATTGTTCTAAGGTTGACAACAATGAAAACCAATTTTACAACAACACCATTCAAGTTAGTTGTAGTGTACCTAGCCACCTAGTTAAGTCATGTTACCACCTTGTAGTGTCCCGATTACCAGCAAATCAACAAAAAATTTCTTTGATACCACATTGTAGAATTCCCAACCCTAAGTTGGGAAATGCCACACTAAATTACCAACTCGGATACCCTTAATTTTAAATAACATGCTCTGCATATGCACATAATTATACAAACTACAATAAGTAATTGCATGCATAATAATACATGAAAACCCATAATTGAGATGCACAATTATACACACAATAACTAAATAAAAATACACAAAAGACACTTATCTTTTGTGAAAAGTCACCAACTATGTCCAGACCTTAGATGTTCCTCCTAGCCATAGATGTTGTTTCTTATAAACTCTTAGCAACAAGTCACCCTTGAGCTAGGTATGAAACTCCACCTAGACAAAGGATTCCTAATCCAGAATAAGTTATGTCAACAACCAAAAATACATAGACTCAGGTGCCAACTCAAGCAAACAGTCCCTCATTCCCCGCATTCTTGTCCCACCCGAGGAAGTGTGTCCCTTCTCTACTCAACGGTCCTTCGACTTCCCCAATTCCCTTTCAGGGCTTTAGCAACAAGATGGACAGAAAGTCTTAGAGCCGTGTAGCTGCAATTTGGCACCTTGGGAAATCAGTTCCCAACAATTCTCTCACCTAGAGAGAAATTCTTGCGGGCCTCAAAACCTGCTTCTTCAACAACATATAGGCCTGAAAACCCGCCTCTTCAATAGCACACAGGTCTGACAACCCGCCTCTTCAGCTCAATTATTCAGGTTTCTCCTAAAAACAACTCCAAGGTTCAGGTATGGAAGGTAGATGGAAGAGTGAACATGAGAGAATGATGGTAAGAATGAATGAGAAATATGAGAATTACACTAATTTCTAAACAATATATTTCATTCCCTTAGCTTGACACTTGTCAAGCTAGGAACTACATGAGCTCCACTTGGTGACTCGTTCCGTACTCTTAGGAACTTAGGATAAGAATCATATCCCACAACTTAGACTTTAGGAAATATTATTATAATATTTCCTTGGCTTAAGCTCCCTTGGTTTATCCCCCTTTTCTAGACTCTTAGCCCCCTTTCCCTTTCTAGTGGACTTTCCCCCCCCATCTCTTTTTTTTTATTGGTCTACAACAATGATGTATTTTATTAATATCATCGCATGTGATTAAATTTTACAATGTTAGGCTCATTGGCCTTTTCACCTCTAAGATCTTCGGCCTAATCACACAGGCACTTTGGCCTCAAAACATATATACAAATGCACTTTGGCCCAAAGTATCCTAGCTAACTAGCCTCTATGTACATTACAACTATGGTTAGTCCTAGGGGTATTACATTAGTCTATGGTCAAGAAGTTGCAATACCATTACACTTATATGCTAACGTAGGTCAGATAGCCTCTGCCTAGGAATTTGACCATGTATTTAACACAAGAAAATGCTTCTACCAGTTAAATCAATTGGAAGAAGAAAGGATGTTTCTACAGCAGTATCAAGAAATCCAAAAGAATAAAAAAAATATTGGCACGATCGGCATCTCTAAAAGAAGGATATCAATGACAAAGATTTGGTACTTTTATATGACAATTGGATAAGAGGCAAACCGAGGAAGCTAGAAACTACATGGTTGGGTTCATGCATGGTCAAAGACATCCAACCATCATGAGCAGTACAGTTAAAAACATTGCAAGGGAACCCCTTCAAAAAACTAATTAGTGGGGCCCACTTGAAAAAATATCATACATAGCAGTCTCAGGTCCTGCTGGTGAAAACCTCTTCAAGGGCACCAGTAGGACTTGACTGGGTTGAAAACCCTTTGGGGTGGCCTAAGTCGAAAGTGAGAATAAAAGAACAAATAAGGAAAAGGAAAGAAATTAAACAAAAAGAAAATCTAAGTAAAAAAAGAAGCAGGATTAAGAAAAAACAAAATCAAGAAAGTAATCATTAAGTTGGTTACCATAATTAGGTACATAAAACTGATCGACAACTATAAGTTATATGACCTACTTAAACTACCAAAGCATTCATTCATGCCAAAATACTTGAATATGATGAGAGAATGGAGTCCTTGGACAACACTCAGAGAAGAAACATAGAAATCAAGAGAAAGTTTAGTAGCCAAACAAGATTTGCACCATTACTTAAACAAGCATTCCAATCGATTAATTGAAAGAGAAGTGCATCATTCAGTTGAGAAAAAAAATCATTAATCCAATAAGTATGAATTCTGAAGATAAATCGATTGGGAAAAATATCAAGTAATTGAGCGTGCAAACATTACATCAAGTAAACAAGAACATCCTCAACAAAGCAAGCATGTCTTCAAAAAGCCAAGAATTAATCGAATATACAAGAGAGCAAAGACTAACATGGTCAGACGCTTCAACCAGAGGTCTTCGACTGACCAGAAGATCGGACCCGACCAAGTGGCACAAGCAAATATCGACCAAGTTGAGCGTAACCCAGGGAAAAAGAAAAAGACATAGTCAACATGGTTGATCAGTAGAAGTACATTAATGCCATTAATGCTCAATGGAACATGTTCGATCGCCAAGCCACCATCAACACAGGAGTCCCCTCACACGAATGAGCAATTACAACTAACAGTATGACCAAGGCATGCGAATTAATGACAACATTGGATGAATTAAAGTCCCTACTCCATCTCCTGCCTATAAATTTAGACAAGGCATACGACTTCGCCTCATTGTTATTTACACCAGAGCACCTAATCAATCAGATCCTTGAAATCAAAGTCTCCCATCCAACTCCAAAGATTCAGAAACAACTATTCAACCAACAAGAAATCATGGAGATGTCAAGGATGAGAGGACAAGTAGCATACTCCTTGGTGGAGTCGAGAACAAAAGCAAAAATCGACAAAGCAGGTGTGACTAAGCTAGAAGCACGAATACAAAACATTTGTTGGGCATAAATGGAAGAAATCGACTAGTCATGGCACTAGAAAAACATTATTTCTTGGGGAATGGAAGCCAACATATGGAAGGATGAAACAAATTTCCTCTAGCAAGCAAGGATCCAACATTTTTTGGGTGTGCCACAAATTACAGTGTTCAGCAGTTGGAAGGAAGAAGCCATGAAATTCCTCATCAGTCGATATTAGAATGGACATATTTGGTGGAATTACCCAATCAGTATCATGAGAGGACTAATACATATAATAATTGGAATACCACATGGGGGTACACCTATACCCAAAATCCTAAATTCAAATGACTGAATTTAGGCCCTCATAGGGGAGACGTCGGCCAAGAATTCAAAAGGGTTGTTGATTAACAGAGTAGTCGGCCTCCATGCAAAATGGACATGCATAATAATTTCTTTGTGCTTCACAACTGTTAGACAAGATTCATATGTGAATCTCACAATGTTGGAACCAATCGGTCAAATCCCGGAGTCGAGGCCTCGAATCGACTGGGTGGAACACTTATCCAATTTGATCAAAAGAAACTGCAAGGACTGCCAAGAGAATGTTCGGGCCATCAAATTCCCATTGCTTCTAATATGGATCTCCATGATCCAAGTCGACCCAGTTAGGGAACCTGTATTTACTCTAAAACAAAACCCGACTATGAATAACTACTTCTCTTTTACACCGGGAGCTGTCGGATCCTCAAAATCTCCCCCAATCGAAGTCATGTTTAAATGTTGGGTGAATCATGCAAAGAATGTCTCCTACAGATGGAGATTAGAATAGAAGGTTTGTCGGGCCTTACCACCAAGTTCCTACACTCAACTAAGCCTCGACCACACCACGTTGTAGTGTGGAGTTAGTAGAGGGCTGGCGCTAAAAGGAGCTCGACTAACAATTATGGTTTTAAAAATAGATCCCACCGGATGCATTAAGTGAAAAATCGAATATCCTAACTCCTTTGACCAATGGAGAATAGGAATAATATAGGGAAGTATCCTTATATACTAACCCATTTGTCCAAAATTTGGACATGGCAACAAGTTCCCCAGCAAAGCAAACTCCAACCAAGAGAAAACAACAAGAAAAAATAGCCAAGGGAAAATAGGTTGTCGACTTCAAAGTATATCCAAAAGACATAAATTGGCACAAAACATTCCAGTCAAATACTACGTTGGACTTCAATGACCCACTAATAGTCAAAAAAATATCTTCCTTCACCAACAAGTTAGTTGCAAAGAGTCAAATGAAAGAAAAGTAGACTCGACAGAATCAGGCTATCACAAGGAATATTCTGAAGTCAAGTATTGGGCCTCAATACCAAGAAATTATGGCAGCAGTAGATGAAAAGAAGGTTGAAACAAGGAAAATTAAGGTAGTCCTAGAAAAGTAGATCGAAACGAGAAATCAAAAGAAACATAAAGTTGTGGATCAATAAGAATAGAGCATAGGTCGGTCAACACCAGTTGCAACACGTCGGTCAAAAATCATTTGATTCGACCCTTGTAAGAAACTTGTTCCAAAGAATCCATGCACAAGCACAGTTGACCTGACAAAAGAGTCACCACCACCTAAGGCTAATCCAATTATTGAGGAAATAAGTGCAGTAAAATAGAGGAAGAAATCAAGGGTAAGGAAACACCAAGTATCATCAAAGAGAACTATTTTAGACCATCCCTCCAATCACAGCAATCAAGAAAGTACCCCACATTCAAAGTCAGATGAGGTCGACCAGGATTTGCAGAATGGTAATACAACAAAGAACACCACAGGTCAGTCGACCCTATTGGATAGGTCAAATCCAATCGATTCAGCACAACCAAAAATGGGGCCTAGCAAATAAATCCAGTTGGGTCGCCCCAACCCTAGCATAGAGGAAAATAAGTCAAAACATACAAAGGGAGAGACATCAAAATAGGGGTCTGAACACACCATTCTGATACAAAATTAAATTGTTTCGCATCCCATTCCAATACCATTGGATGAATTTTATCCCCTAGAGAAATCAAAGAAAGAATCAAACAAGACCCAACAAGATAAGCAACCTGAGCAAGAATAATCAATTTACCCCAATAAAGACCAAGAAATCAGAGATGATAACACCAAATTAGGGTCCCCCATGAAAGCAAGAGATCCGCCAGAAAATCCTCCTTCAGAAAGCCCTCATTAAGGCCAATTGGGTCCTCTGGGCCAAACTGAGAACATAAAGCAAAAAAACACACAAGGTTAAGGGGAGAACAGTGGTTGAACAGACCCCAACATGCATAGAGGAGCAGGTGAGACTACTAACCAAGACCAAGGGAAATTTGATACAAGAAAAGGCAACGACGTTGGATTATAAAAAGAGAAAGAATCTACAGAAAAGAGCATTAAAAAAAAATACCATTCATAAAAAGGACAACACCCCAAGGGTGATCACATTTACAACTTTCAAGATAGTCGAGTCAATAGAGCTCCCTGCAGAAACAATATTCGACCCAACAATCACATCAGATGAAAAAATACTCAACTGGTATGTTGAAGTCACCAAAGAAGCAAAAATCGGGTGGAAGAGAGCCCTCAAGGATGGTGCTCGATTGAAAGCAAGGAGAAATCGGTATTGAAATATGGCACTCATCTTTCCAAAGAAAAGGTAGGCATCGAACACCTGACAAAAGGAGTTGATCCCCTTGCCGCAATGAGGAGTTTGGTCTATGCAATTATATCTATATGTGCCAATAATCAGGTATAAATCCAACATCTACGACAAGAAAAAAAAGAGCTCAAGTAGTTGCACAACAAAGTATTAAGGGGTAATCAGGCCATATTGGTGCAGCAGAGAAATACAATATTGCAGTCGGAACATGAGAAAGTCAAGGAAATTCAACAGCATTTAGAACTGGCTAATTCACAGATGACAATCCTCAACATTGTTCTTAGCAACTGGCCCTCATACTCCTTTTTGACTTACAGCAAGCTCCAAGTAGAAAGAACAATAATTGTCAACTTAAGGAAAACTAGAGAACTCACATCTGATACAAAGTGTAAGGCATCCATTTCAACCCATATTGCAAAAGAGAAGGAAGTTGAAGTAGAATTTTCAAAGAAATAATATGAATGGTTGAGAGAGGTGACTAAGGCTCAAACAACGACAGAAAAATATCTTGATCACCTCGATCAAATCAAAAGGAAAACTAAGGTAGTTGAAGAGAACTTCGACCCAGGGTCGATCATTGTGTAGGAAGCCCCACTGACAGACAAATTAGACTTTCTAGGGAAATTAAAATCAGTGGGCATAGAATCTCAATACTCTACTGAATACTGAAAAATGTTTTCCCAACACCTATAACAAATAGCTCCTAACATCTACCAGACAACATTTGGGGGTTTGTCAAATCATCCTGCAGAATAGTTGGAGGCCACATCGACCTATTGACAGATGCTCAATGTCTTCAACCCCACACCATCTGTGTCAAATATTTAGACCACCAACCATCACTCAAGGACTCCATAGATATTCATCAAAGGCTTGGAAGAATCACATGTACAAGTCAAAACGATGCCTCTGCCACCAAATTTCAAAACACATCACTAGGAGATACCTCAAGAAACAAATGAATAGATGGTACATCTAGCGGAAAAAACATGAACCATCAAGTGACAGACAAGCAAGGGATTCCATCACTGCTCGACACCAACATCTTTTTCTCCTCTATTTCTCTCTCTCTCATTCTTATATTGTAAATATCTTTAAAGAGGATATAACCTACTGGTGAAAACCTCTTCAGGGGCACTAGTATAGCTGATCAAAACATTTTTCAATGTAATAGCCACACTCCCCCCTTGCTCGGGACGAGCAAGGAATTGAGGGGAGGAAGGGAAGATGTTGTAGGGGCTAGTTGGCTCTATCGACTAGACCCGCCAGTCGACTAGCCAAGTTGATTGCAGTAGTTGGTTAGGAAATTCGGTGGAATAAACAGTTAGAGTCGACTGACCGAACAGTTAGGAAATGTAACCAATTGGTAATTGTGCATCACACACATATATATATACGTGGTTATGTAATGGAAAGACAAAGACTGATTTGGATATATAATAAAATGCATTGATGGTTCTCCCACTACTCATGTATGTCTATTTGTGTATCTATCTGTTTCCATATGTGATGTTGTAACATGTATTGCTCTGTGTAAGGATCTATTGGTAGCTTCTTGTACTTTCCCTTAGACTACAACACCATACAACACCAATACACTAATGATTCACATTACAAGGGATGTGTGATGGTTTTGGACCATGTGCATGGTCCATGAGCACCAAAAGATTCTTTTATGCCCTAGGATGCCAGTGTTCTTACTTCCAAACCATGCTTAATTAGGGCCTTGAGAACCATCCTTGGTGCACAATGTTTTTTAATGGTTCCCATATTACACATGTAGGCCAAAGATTCACTTTACAAGGGATCTATGAGCCATCAAATTCCTTTCAAGGCCTAACATATTCATGCTCCTCCTCAAACCATGTCTAAGGCCCCAAGAATAATACTCGATGCACATTCACTTTATAGGGATTGTGTGATGGTTCTAAACCATGTGCATGGTTCATGAGCCATAAAAACCTATTTTGGGACCTCGGACATTGGTGTTCCTCCTTAGACTATCTTTAAGGCTCAAGAACCATCTTTGGTCCACAAATACTCGCAATGGTGTCCATAGTGCACATGTAGCTCACATATTCATTTTGCATGCATTGTGTGATGGTTTTGAACTATGTGCATGTTCAATATCCCTTCAAAGCCTATCTTAGGCCCGAAGACATTAGTGTTCCTCCTAGGACCATGTGTAGGGTTGTGAGGAACATCCTTGGTGCACAAAACCTAGTAATGGTACCCATACAACACATGTATGCTAAAATTGAACTTTATACAGTGTAGTGGTTTTGGACCCTAATGATGGTCCATGAACAATAAAAGCATCTTTTAGGCACTAAGAAGGCGATGTTCCTTCTTAGGCCATTTCTAGGGACCCAAGAACCATCCTCAAAGTGAAAAACCTTATAATGGTGCCCATACAACACTTTTAGGTCAAAGATTTAATTGATAGACCCTATCTTGTGGTTTGGACTATGTGCATGGCCCATGAGCCCTAAAAACATATTCTAGGCCCTAATATGCTAGCATTCCTCCTTGGACCATGTTTAGGTCCTTGAGAACCATCCCCAATGAATAAAACCATGCACTTGTAGACCAAAGATTTATATGAAACCTCATAATGGTGCTCATATCCCACTCGTAGGCCAAATATTCCCTCTAGAAGGTTTGTGTGATTCATGGGCCAAAGATTCGCTCTAATTGGCTCATGTTGTAGTTTAAGACCTTGTTGATGGCCCTTTAGCCATAGAAGATTCATTTAGGACATAGGGCCCTTGTTTTCAACCCCCAAACCATGTTCGAGGCCTTGAGACTATTAATTTCTAGTGCATAAACCTTATAATGGTGTCAATATACCACTCGTAGGCCAAATATTCCCCCCAAAGAGCCTATGTGATGGTTCGAGGCCTTGTTCATGGCTCTTAAACCCTATAAAATTTAGCTAGTTCTTAAATCCCTATATTCCACCTTATACCATGGTTAAGACCTCAAGACCAATCCCTAGTGTGCAAAACCTCATAATGACACTCATAACCCATGCGTAAGGTAAATATTCCCTTTATAAGGTTTTTGTGGTAGTTATAAACCTTGTTCATGGCCCTTAAGCCCTAAAATATTCATATAGGGCCTAAGTCCCTTGTTATTCTCCCCTGACCATGGTCGAGGCTTGAGATCCATCCCTGGTGTGCAAAACTCCTTAATGGTATCCATATCCCACTCATAGGATAAAGATTACCTCTAGATATGACACATGATGTTTTGAGGCCTTGTTTATTGCCATTAAGCCTTAGAAGTTTCATTTAGGGCCTAATTTCCTTGTTTTCTTCTATGTACCATGATCAAAGTTCTAACTTGAACCCATCCCTAGTGTGCAAAACCTCCTAATAGCACCCATATCCCAGTTGTAAGTCAAATATTCCCCTTAAAGGAAATTTGTGGTGGTTTGAGGCTTTTGAGCCCTAAAAGCCTCATTTAGGGACTATACCCTTATTTTCCATCTCGAAAGATGATTAAGGTCCCTAAACCCATCCATAGTGTGCAGAATATTGTAACGACCCCCATACCCACCAATATATGTAATGGTGTGCATATTCCACCGAAATCTCCCTCTTATATCAAAATTATGATAATTTCCCTCATGATGCATTTTAAGTGGTATGAGTAGGGTTTCTTACCCTCCAAGTAATAAGGTCACCCTAGGGTTTAGGTTTGAATGTGCCTCTGATTGCTTTGAACAATGAATTGATAAGACTATAATAAATATTCTTAAAAAATATATATATATATATATATATATATATATATATATATATATATATATATAT
>ML779122.1:923620-941670 GCA_009831015.1 Picea engelmannii | reverse complement strand
AAGTTGGAGATATCCAGGCCTACCAATGTAAGAGAGGTACTAATTTTAAATGGACATCTGGGATTAAGATATCATTACAAGCTGGGTTTTTTTTGGTATTAAATCATTAGAATATGTATTAGGTAAGACAGTTTTTGACAGCTCAAAACTCTAGTGGGGATCATTATGTCAAGAAGATGACAACCTTTAAAATATTAAAAGCCAAGTATTATGGGTCAACTCTTTTCCAAATGCATATAAGTTTGCAACTTCTTGTGATGTGTGTCGTGTATCAAGATGATGTGATGTGTGTCATTATCTACTAGATTCAGTATCAATGCCACTTTCATGAGTTGTCATGCTAAGAATCTCTAGTGAGTGGGGGCTTGATGTAGGACCAATCATACCATCCTCCTAAAATAACCAAAAACCCATGAGAGAAGCCATTGGTAAACATGTCAGTTGTCTTTTTGTAAGGTAGGATTTTTCACTAGATGTCGTGTGCCAATGGAGTTAGGAACATAGGGGTTGCTTTCAAGTGATTAAATAATTGACAAAGTATTATTAAATAATTGACAAAGCAATATCAAATGGGTTGATTTCAAGTGATGCTATTAAATATTTGATAAAGTAATATCAAATTCATTAGAGGAAGTCTAAACCTTACTACCCATGGGCTAATGGCAAAGTAATATCAAATTCGTTAGAGGAAGTCTAAACCTTACTACCCATGGGCTAATGGCTACGTAGAGGTGAGTAAATATAGGGAGACTGGGAACATCATGACAAATTAGTGGGCATCCACCACACCCATGGGCTAATGGCTACGTAGAGGTGAGTAAATATAGGGACACTGGAAACATCATGACAAATTAGTGGACATCCACCACAAGGATCGGGGAGAAAGATTACTAGAGGTTATTAGAGGTTATTTGTGCTTACAAGTCATACTAGTGTTTCCATTTCGATAAAAGAGTATTTAACTATTTTTGTTTTAGTGTTTCCATTTCGATAAAAGAGTATTTAACTATTTTTGTTTTAGTTTGTACAGGGTAAGAGCACAATGATATCAATATATTAGAGATCAATATGTTAGTATTAATTAACGAGCTCAATTTGAATTAGTGTAAAATTTAAGAGCACAATGATATCAATATATTAGAAATTAATATGTTAATATTAATTAACGAGCTCAATTTGAATTAGTGTAAAATTTAAAGTAAGAAACTCTATCAACAATGTGTTCTAGATGAGTATCTAGAACACTAGATTATATAAAACCAATGCAAGAAATAACATGATGCTTAATGCACAACTTGAGGTATATTGATATTGGATAACTTAGTAGTCACCTCAAATCCTTTAAATCTTTATTTACCCTGGTAACCTTCACTTTACTTATTGAATTATTATTTTTTCTTTGTGAGGGTTTTCATGTACATAATTTTACATGTGGATTCCAAATTAGGAAAAGTAACCTGCCGCTTTAGCAAAATTACCAAGTCGCCATCATTGTGGCCTTATTCACAACTAAATTTATTGTGAAACTAATTAGTTTATCATTTATTCATAATTTTAGGTTATTATGTCGTTCTATCGAATGTTTAACAAATCTTAGAGAATCAGGGAGTTTGGGAGTATGCCAAGAATGATTTTGATTTCAATGAAGAAGAAGTTTGTAGCATCCCCAAATGCCTTCCTTGGCCATCGAGCTCTACCAACATAATTTATTCACCTCATTAACCATTTAAAAGGCTAAATTCGACCTCAAACAACAATATAATACATAATTCATATGGAAATATAAAGTAGCAGAAGAAATACCATTATATATTATGTATTCATTCATTACCCATTTGATTCCAAGCATTAGCAAAGTAGAAAGCATTATACAAAGCCATAGTTATGGATACTTATTTATGAATGAATGAAAGTCGACCAAATCGATTATCGAGGAATGATTTACCACCCAACTATAAGAATCAACTATAGACTCCACCCCCAAGATAGACCATGATACCACAAAGGCAAAGGAAGCTCTTATGGGGCTCTAATCTCACTCAAGCCAACACATTATTTTCATGGAAAAGTTAATATGCTCACCACTGAGCGATCCGAGCCCTCATCTAGCTATCAATCAACCATGACACTCTCTTCCATTAGCCTGCATAACGCAAGAAAAATATTTCCTTTCTCTACAAATAGTCCTCATGGATATTCTTTCCTTCTTGTGCTCTACAATGCATGTACAAAGAGTCCATTCTTGGTTTCCTTATGGGAATAACCTAGAAGAGAACAAATATGGCCCAAAATAATCAATGAGCGGTAATAATAGGGTTGTAGGTTTATTAGTTTTTTCTTCAACTATTATGAACCTTCCATCCATGGTTTTCCCCCTAAAA
Organism: Picea engelmannii; assembly: GCA_009831015.1. Lineage (NCBI taxonomy): Eukaryota > Viridiplantae > Streptophyta > Pinopsida > Pinales > Pinaceae > Picea > Picea engelmannii. The sequence goes on along the minus strand of ML779122.1, from coordinate 939,289 downwards.
CATCCCATTTCCTTCATATTTTCAGTAGCAAGTTACCCAACTTTCATAGGCTCTTACCAATCACAAGTCTATGGGATTCTCTTGCCATTTGTAGGCATAAACACCCATGTTTCTTTCCTAACTAAAAGAGGGAAAATGTACATGACATGGGAGAAGGATGATGAATGGAGAGAATGGAATCTATCTTTGTCCACAGATGCATGATATTGAAAGAAAAGGAAAGGAGAAACATTTTCTTACATGATATCTACTCTCTTCCCAAGGATGTGACAACTTGTACTTGGTAAATACACAAAATTCAAAGATTAATGGGAAATCCTGTAAGGAAGCATGGGAAAGAAAGGGTAGTACTTCCCAAAGGGAAATGACAAGGTCAAATCACCCATGCACCCTCTTTCATCTTCCCCTCTTGTGGTATCACGATCCCATTAATGCTTCCTCAAGCAACCTTTCTGGTGGTTCCTATGTTATTAAATATCTCCTCTTTATCAATGTGTGTACATAAGCATAAGCACACCATGGAAACATAGAATGACCACACCATAAGTCTACACCACCACTAGGACTCATAAGAATTAAGTGGTTGAGCCTTAGCCTTGATCTCCACACTAGGAATATTTATAATTCATTTCACATTTTGTACAACACAGGATCATTATAGTTCAACCCACATGGTTTGACACCCATGAAGTAACATTTTCATGCAAATAATACATGGTTTAACATATTATATTTCAAGGGTCAAAATGGTTGCACCAAATACCCCAAATAACATAAAAATAGAAAGAATAAGTAATGCCACACCTTGAGAATTCTAAAAAGTGAATGAATAGAAATGCCACTTCTAGGGGGCAACCTCCTTTACATCTTATGTTCACAAATAACTCTTGGTGATCTCTAAAACTATATCTTCTTGGTATATATAGGAGATAAATGGTACAATTACGAATTATGAGCCTAGTTGACCCATAATGACAACAATAACAATGAAATTACCCAAGATTTAGAGATTAACATACCTTGCACCTTCAAACAAGTGTTATTTTCAATGCTTGATTAGATGATTATGTTTTTGCAAGAAACAAATCATCTTCCCAAGTGGCATCTTCTACTATCAAGTTCTTCCATTTTATGAGGTACTTAGAAATTGTTTGGTTTCATAGTTGTTTGATTCATGCTTCAAGGATTGTTTTAGGTTCTAGTATGATTTTTCCCACTTCATCAAGCTCTAGAAAAGTAGTATGAGTTGGGATTTTTTCACCGATTACCTTCTTTAAATAAGAAACATGGAATATTGGATGTACATGTGAATATTGGGACAACTCCAATATGTAATCCATACTACCAATCATTTTCAACACTCGATAGGCACTGTAGTACTTGGGTGCTAATTTGTTTTCCTTCTTTTGTTGTATGAGGTGTTGGAGAAATTTCTATTTTCGACACACTAGTTCAGTGGGAGTTAATTGACTAGTTCTATTTTAGAATTTCTAATCTTAGACCATCACTATTATGCATGCATTCCTAATTATAGGATGTCATTGCTTATATGAGTGAAGATAACTCACTCATTAATAAGATGATAATATACATTAATTCTCATTCTTCATTGTGTATCTCTCTTCCTTTTCTTGATAATATTTGTTTGTGTATTCTTTAGCTAGATCTCCTTTGCAGGTTTCCCTAAAACACTGACATGGTATTAGAGCTACACTGCTTGGATCAAGCCGGACAAGCCAAAGAATAAGGAAAATTGGAGTTTCGACGAGCTAAATCCGTGGTCATACAGTTCAGTGGTTTCTCCAAAAATATTAATTTTTTGAGGAAACGACTCGTGTGGGAAGTAAATCGACCCATTCTACAAGTGGTTTTTCAACCTTTTTGCGAGATTCCTCACCATTTGCTCAGAAAGTAAGCCAGAAGATAGCCTCCTGAAGCTGATACGAATTCGTGGTCATACATTTCTACAGTGATTGCTCCCAAAATATTAATTTTTTGAGGAAACAACTTGCTTGGGAAGTAAATCGACTCATTCTACAAGTGGGTTTTCAACCATTTGGGGATACTCCTCACCGTTTTCTCAAAAAGTAAATCGGAAGATAGCCTCCTGAAACTGATACGAATCCATGGTCGTACCTTTCTACAATGATTGCTCCCAAAATATTAAGTTTTTGAGGAAACGGCTCATAGAAGAAGTAAATCGAACCATTATGCAAGTGGGTTTTGAATCGTTTGGCGAGATTCCTCACCGTTTTCTCAAAACATAATTTGGAATATCATCTCCTGAAACTAATATGAATTTTCACTTAAAGTGCCCTTTCTGTTGTGATTTCTTAATTTTTTACTTGCAGATTGAGAATAAATTTTTAGGGGTTCTTAGAAATAGTGGGAGAGATGGATAGGATAATTATTTTACAATCAAACTTGGTGGTAATCCTTACACTATACAATTATTTTGATTGGAAGTCCAAGGAAGAATTCCAACTCAAAAGGAAAGTACTGTATAATTTGACGATGGCGATAGAAACAGAACCTACATCAGGGATTGAGAAGATGAGATGGGTGAACCGTAAGGATGAGGCCACATGACTACTTCTTGAGTTAATCTCCACTGATATATGGTTTCATGTTGCTGCATACAAGACTCCAAACGAGATCTGGACCACCCTGGAAGGACTCTTTGGAAAGTAGGATGAGATGCGAGGTCATATGCTTGAGGTAGAGTTGAATACCTTATACCCTAAAAGTTTTGATAATATACATGATTTATTTACTAAATTTAAATCTTTGATTTTGAGCTTGGGTGAATGTGGTATTGACAAGTCTACACAAGAGAAACAACTTATTCTAACAATCTTGGCCAAGCTAGAACCAAAATACATTGTATATGTCTCCAATTTCCATTATGGCAGATGTCTTTTTGGAACAAATTGGAAAATGCATGTTGGCCCTTGACCAAGTTTTGAAGTTACTTGGTCATATTTGACCGTTTTTGGGACTTCGACAGCCTGTCGAAGATGGAGCGCCAAACGAAGCAGAGATCAAGGGATCTCGGCCCACTTTCGGGTCCCTTTTTGGGTTTTGGGAATATGTAATGGGAAAGGGATGTCGGCTTGTGGGTTTACCCACACTTAGGCCCATTTTGTATGTATAAATAGACATATAGACATATAGTAGAAGGAGGGGGGATTGCATTGTATCTATGTGATATAGGCTAAGTGCCAAGAAGGGATCTGTGTGATCGAGAGCTTTGTGCATTCTGTATAGACTTGCAAAGCTTAGTGCAAGTCCCTATGTGAAGATATAGAAGGATTTGTGTTGAAAGGCAAGGAAGAAGGATCTAGCAGCTGCGTAGATCTTCTATCCTGTGCAAAGTAAGGGTTTCCATGGCTTTGTTCTTATAACCGATTGGCCGATGATAATATAGAAGAAGAGTTGGTAGATGTAGCCCCAGGGTGGGGGTGAACCACGTAAATCTGTGTGTTATGCTTTGTGCCTTGACTTGTTGTGCTTATCTCTACTTTAGCCTAAGTGCTTTGATATATTTAGATAGGATAAATTTATGCTTTGTGCTTATTATATAGGTATACATAGTAGATCTGATGTGTATGAAGATACTTAGTGCTGAACTATTGGGTCTGACCTATTTATTTTTGCTAAGTGCTTAGTTACCTTAGATCTAAGTGACTACTGTGTTGCTCTGTTCTATCTGCGAAGTATAATAAGGACTGAATATTGATGGATAATCGATGCTAAGTTCTCTATAAGTGATATAATCACAGATCTATGTCCCAACTAAGGTTGCAGGCGTTTGAGTCTTGCAACCACCCCTGCCTCTACCTCGGGTGAGACTTCATCTGCTTCACAGGTGTTGCCGAAAGGGCCAGTAGTTAGGGCTTTGTTGGTGCACTCTTTTAGCATTGAACCATGGGTCTACCCCTATGCCAACAAATGGTTCCATTGTCGAGACGTGAAACTGTGATTGCTGGGAATTGAGGAAGAAGAAACTTTGTGCAAATATTCATCCTGAAACTGTGGGAGCTCTGTGTGTGGATCTGTGCCCTAGTGCGTAGTAATCTACTTGATCTGAAAAATCTCTATGATAAAGAAAGGAAGGATAGATATGAAGAAAATAAGCGATATTTGAATGCTTTGTGCTCTAAGAAAGGTAAAAGTGGAAGTTTTTGAAGAAGAGAGGTCAGATCTGCAGAAAAGAAGTAAGATCTGTAAAATCTATGCTCTAATAAAGATAAGAATAGTTAAAAGGTCTTAGATCTGGAAGCTTTATGCTCTATAGAAGTAAAATAAGTGAAAACTTTTGTTTCTAGAGTATGGATCTAGGTATGTTTGATAGATTTTGTCCTGGCTGGAAAACTAGGGCTTTGATAGATGAAATAAAGCTTGATATGGATAGATCTGATAAGAATAGTGATAGATATGTTACACCTATGCATAGAAAGAATGTTTGGACTAATAAATGGATGCAGGATCCTAGAAAGAATTTTTTGCAGACTAGCTACCCTGATCCTAGTGCACAGTATAGAAGAAGTTAGGGATGATTTAAAAGGAAGAGAGGATTAACCTTATGTTACAGTTGCAGAAGACCGTGACATCTAGCTAAGGAAAGACCTGGTGGAAGACCTAGTTTCCTTTGTTGCAAAGATTTGGACCATGAAGTATTTTATTTCCCTAGAATGATTACTAAGCTCGAAAGAATGAATCTGAATGAAGAAAACCCTAGGGAAGATCCAGAAATAGTAGAACCCTAGAAAGAATCAGAGAAGATATTGTTGTAGATGAAAGACACCTTGAACAATCACCGACATGTTAGGCTACCAAAGATATTTAAATAAAAATAATTCATTGAAGCAAGAATAGGAGACTTTGACATTGACTCTGTCCTTGATGAAGAAACACCAGTGAAAATTATGCCAGAAAGAACTTGGGAAGCCATAGGGAAGCCTAATATGACCCCTTCATTAGGAGGAATAGGACTATTCAGAGGAAAACGGGTGAACCTATGTAGAAGGCTCACTCAGATATCTATGAATGTCAATGGAACTTCAATAAAAGAAGATTTTGAGATTATCAAGTTTATTGAGGATAGCGCCCCGTTTACTATGTTACTTGGAAAACCTTGGATTGAGAGAGATCAAGACAGAAAGAAGGAAGAATAAAAGGTATTACAACAACACAGACAAGAGCTAAAAGATTTCATGACTAGAAGGATCGCGCAGTTGATTGAAGAGTAGGAGAACAAATCGAAGTTATTTGACACTAGAATCCCATATATCAAAACTGCAAGAACATTAGAGGACTCACAAAAGATTGAAGTATCTATCTCAGATATAGAAGAAGTACTACCCCTAAGTCTTAGGAAAGAATCTCAGCAGCATGAAATGACTTTGTCGAAGGAAAATACGAATCAGAATGAGAAAAGAACCACCGAGACAAAGCTCATGGGGAAGAAGGCTAGAAAGTTGAGTAAGAAGAAGGCTAAGATTGAAAGGTTACAGTAGGTTCCCGAGGGTACCTCGCAGAAGAAAAAATTGCATTATTTGAACTTTGCCGAGATATCATAACAACAACATAGGCCACTTCGTCGTGGCGAAGCAATATAGTTGTTAGAGGTCGATATACATGTTCGACTTCCGCTTTGAACGGATCGAAAAGCATTGATGGCTCATTACCAAACCATCGAACCGCACCATAACGGACATAACATGAATTAATGAGGCTCATACCTGTTGCAAAGAAAACCATTGCCAAGATCGCCTATTTATCTTGTCATGCCATGACCGAAGAACACTTTTTCCAACTGAGAATTTGAAGACCACAGACTAGCAAGTGTATATAGTGATCATCGCGCCCTCATTGTTCATTCTAGAGCAATGTCTAAGATCATTGTGACCCCGATAATTTATCTCGAGTGCGTATGTCCGAAGAGATTAGTGTACTTGAAGAATCTGCGAAGGAAGTACTTGCTAATCTCAGGACTGAGAAAATCATGTCGAAAAGAAGGATGTTTGTAGGTGTGCAAGCATCATCAACAGGAGGAGTCCAAGCATCCCCATCAACTTCTTGTGGAGCGAGAACTTCCATAACTGCGACAGAGACAAGAATGAACCACAGAGATGACATTGTGAATGCCAAGATGATTTCAAGCATTCTACCTGCCTACCTACCCCCTCTAAGCGGTGCCATCAACCGAGACAGCGTGCCTAGAGATTTTGAATATGCTTTGGTCATGGCGTACCTCCCGAAAGGGATATGCATAGTTTGAGCCAACCAGGATAAGCTCGCAGCGTTGAAGTTCAGTGACTTCAACCTTGGTGAAAGAAAGGCTTACAACATGCTCACCCCACACAAGTATCTGACCAGGATTAAAGGAAAAAATTTGAAGATTATCTCGCATCCATGGAACCAGAACCTCGCGCATTCCACACTACTCAATGTGATGAAGATCCTGCACTTTGGACGACATCAGGAGGTGAATGCATGTGTAAATTTACTACTATCGTGATATCACAGAGGTTAGTTATGGTTGAACCATCGCATCACTGTGAATCTGACCTTGATCAATCGGATCACAGGGCTGAGTATGCAGGGCCCTGACCCACAAGAGTTTTACCCTTGAAAGACCTCAGATCGAGCATTAGTGCAAAGAATCAAAGATACTTATGGGGATGTCAAGAAGGGCATGCGAGGTTACAAGGTAACCTCTATCTAGAACGATGTAGTGTGCCTCGCATGTCAGCTGATCGCAGGCAAGATAGTTCAAAAAAACTGGCTCACCTAAGTGACTGGATTCATAGTTGACCTCATAGGAAAGTGCGCGGAGGGACTACATATGAATTAGGTGCAGTACCTTGTAAACCAATTGGATCTTGATTGCAGAGAAGCACAAGACCAAGGACATGAGTTCCACTTTAGCTGGCTTCTCATCCTAATCGCATTTATTGCATGGGAAATGCCAGAAGGTGCGACCTTCCTTGACATCGAGCCCTTTGAACCTTTGGCCACAAAGTTCTGTACGCTATGGTACTCTAATGATATGAACAAGCAGTGGCAATCCAATGTCGTCTTCCATACATACTACAACCAACTGAAACAAGCCATCCAGTCTGAGCCCCGGATGACCCCGAATACCCTCCACAGGTTTCATCCCCAATGAAGTTCAGCATAGACTACCACTTCATTTATATAACAGCGTGCGTTGATGAGCACAAGCATCATTTGCAATCATATTACAAGCTAACAGAGGAATACTTAGAATAAATCACTAAGGAATGGTCAACGGACCTCCTTATTCCAGCCAACCCTACGGAGTTGTTCGATGTAGATAGCCCAGAAGCTACGCAGGATACACCTCAATCAAGCAAGATGAAGAAGCCTGAAGAGGTTCATCATGTAGACAACACATTTGTGAGGACTGCATTCATTTCACCAGATGAAGGGGGTGATGGCGAAGAGATCGAAGGTGCAGAAATTGAACAACAGAAAGGTGAAGTACCACCGCTTAGGGACGAAGAGGACTCGTCAAAGAAAAGGAAGGTTTCACCTCTGAAATCCTCCTACTGGAAGAAAACTAGAACCCTTGTAACCGAGATGCAGATTACCCTCACATTGGATGATTTTAATTTCATCATCGCAACTATGAACGATGCTTCACAGGAGGTATTAGAGAAGCAGAAGGTGAAGCAGGAGCATATGTATAATTTCATACAGATTGAACTCCAAGGAGTACAACAGGCACTCTGGTCTAGCCATGCAATCTCCACTATGCCTTTGACAACAAGAACAGTAGAACCAGGAGATGAGCCAACCCAATTGCACTAGATCACCGATAAAGTTGAAGCTCACCTTCAATGAGCTTAGGAAGAGACATCGCAAGCCATCCAGGCTTTGAAATAGGTACAAGGAGTACTTGTCGAGCAGTGCAGTGCTTCTGAACAAGAAAAACTTGCTCTTCAAGCATAGTGAGACAACGAGAAAGAAGAGATACAATAGAGCAAGGAGTAGTTGATCGCAGAGCAGCTAGAAGTAAAGGAACTAGTCAGCAGAGCACTTCTCTCTGTGACCATCATAGAAGTGAAAGCTAAAGAACAAATTCCGCAGCAGGTGGCACAGCTCAAAGAAGTGATCCAACAGCTTCAAAAATGCATCATAGACCTGGAACTTCATACTGTGCTCGAGACCCCTCATGAAATCAGAGACCTAACAAAGGAAAATGCTCGCAGCGCAGTTGGCAAAATGAAATCCCTTGCATTGGAGTGCAAGTAGTTGATCTCTAGGAGCACTCAAATGTATGAAAACCACATAGAGAATCCAGAGTTACAAGCATTGGAGTCACAACTCCAAGAAGCAAAGCAATATGCATATACGTTATAGGCGTAGCTAAAGGCCTTGTCACCAGTCGAGAGAATGAAGAGGTTTCCAGAGCAACGCACGACCCAACAATAGATCCACACAATCCAGACCAAAGTGATGTAAGTCTCTCAATGACTTCAACTAGTGAAAGAGAAGGCATGCCAACTATTCACTGAAGTTGAAATCCAAGGAGTAGAACTTGAACAAGTTGTGAGTGCAACAAAATAGCGCCTAGAAGGACCAATCAATGACACACTCATTCAGGATTTCACTGAGCAAGAAGCAGTAGCATTGTAGCAGGTCAAATCGGCTCAAGGCATTCGAGGTGGAATTGCTCATACTAGAGTGACTCGAGATGAGTCACAAGTGAGTGTTGGGGGCCTATTGGCCCTTGACCAAGTTTTGAAGTTACTTGGTCATATTTGACCGTTTTTGGGACTTCAACAGCCTATCAAAGATGGAGCGCCAGACAAAGCAGAGATCAAGGTATATCGGCCCACTTTTGGGTCCCTTTTTGGGTTTTGGGAATATGTAATGGGAAAGGGATGTCGGCCCATGGGTTTACCCACGCTTAGGCCCATTTTGTATGTATAAATAGACATATAGGCATCTAGTAGAAGGAGGGGGGATTTTGTTGTATCTTTTAGGACTCTGTAAATTCTATCCAACTGAATAGAAAAACGCCAGAGGTAACTGTTTCAACCAGCTTTAGAGCTAAGGAAATAGCCTGCCCAACTCACATAGGGCTCTCTCGTGCCACTTGATATATCTATGGAAACTGGCGGCTAGATTTGATTTGTTTGGGAGATTTTTAATATATTTGTTGGTGAAGAAGAGGGGAACACTATGGGCTATGGAGTCAAAATTCTGAAAGTGAACAAAGACAATGCATAGACTAATAGAACTCTCCAGAGGACAAAGGATAAATAAGGCGATGAATCTGAGTTATTCTTGAAATAAAAAGATGTGTAGGAAGATAAATAAGACAAATAATTGCATCAGATCATTGCTGAAATGAATTCTGAATAAGTTAAGAAGACAATCACATAGCTTAAATTGCTTAGACCAAGAGCATCGCAAGACGAATTCTGGGCCTTTAAACTCTCCAATTTAAACAAAAGAAAATTTAAATGAAATGACAGGCTATAGGAAATACATACGATGAAAGGAAACAAAGCTCATATCACCACCTGTTAGAATCTTTTCATAGAGACTTCAAAATCTTCTGCATTTGTATTCAATTTAGATTCAGAAAATTTACAAATAAAGTTTGATACAACCAAAAAGGTGCTCTTACACTTCTGCCAACATTGGCTAATTCAAGCCTCTTAGTACTTATAAAATTTGATAAAAAATAACTGAAACTGAAATGTTTCAGCTTCTATAACAATTTCGGTATACGAAATGACTTACAATCATTAACAAAAAGAAACATTTCACCATCATGAATAATCTCTTTGACCGCCCGACTGCTTCCGCTACACCTGGTCTACTTTGTACTTCCGTTAGGTCTGGTAAGATGGGTGACAGCTGGAGATCATCTGCTAGTTCCGGGGACGTGGAATTTTTTATTTCCCAACTGTACAAGTTCCTTCCTTACGCATCAGAGGGGATTTCGTAGTCCATCATTTCTTTAATCAAAATTTCCAGGTCGATGCACGTTGCATAAGACATGATTGACACACTGACTTTCTCTATTTTGAATTTGTTTAGAATTTCAAAATTAGTAGCTAAGTGTTCTACCAAGCTAGGACCCTTCAAACTTTCTTCCATATCTTCAAACATGGAATGGTCCATCCTTCTTTGCATGAGAAGAGTGTGGTAATATTCCTACTTGTTCAATGAGCCTTTACCATCCCAGAATGAGGCGAGGCCTTTAGCAAACAATTGTTCGAAGGCATCTTTAAACTCCTGTATGATATGGTCCATTTGTACAACTTTGTTCTGAACCAATCTAAGCAGGTTGTGTTTGGCAATGATTCTGCTGGCTAAAATGATTAAAGCGGTCCTGTCTTTCACACCGATGGTATGAAGATCGACGGTTGGTATGGAATTCAACAAGTCGATGGAATTTTGGGCCCATTCTGAGGGCTTATTTGCTAGCACTTTATTTACAACATCGCAGCTGTTTCGAGCTGTAGTAGCCATGTTGTCCTTGTCATTGATAAAGTTCAGATAACTTTTGAATTTAGGAACCTCTGCAGAAATCGCATCCCATATCACATGTTTGGCTTCTTGCAGTAGTGTTTTAACCTTCAATCTAGTTTTTATCTTGTTCACTCTTTCCTGGAGGTCTTGGTTCTCTCCGTAGAGTTGAGCTAATTTCGCGTCCTTCACCTTTGCCTCTTGTTTCATTTTTTTAAAGTTTTCTTTTAGATCCTTGATCTCACATGTTTTCAAACTTATCTAGGACATAGCCTGAACTAACCCCTCAGAATTTGATCCATCCTGTGCATTAGCAGGTATGATAATATCCATATCTGATGTTGTCTCCTGCATCTGTGACCAACTTTCCTTCTCTTTCTCCAACTGCAACACCTTAGCCTTGTAGTCTAGAGCCTCTTGTCTGAAGGTTTCCTTTTCCTGCTCCAAAGCAGTTAACTCTGTTGTCTGTGGATGGTCTGTAGGTGACATATTCAATATTTTATTCAAAATTTGAATCATTTTATCCTTTTCGTCCAGAGAGGCCTTCACCCCTTGTGGACCTTCAGACTCTAATATTTTTACCTGCATCATCCAAGATTTGTTGGACACCTTTTCTTGTTTCAGTTGTCCATCCAGTTTCAATACATGTGTTGTCAACCTTGCAACTTTCAGTGCTAAGTTTAGGTAATCAGTGTACAACATATCACTGACATTTATGTGGAATTTCAATTTTTCAGGAGCGTCGATGTTCTCATAGTGTACCTTGAACTCAGATACCTTATTATTATCAGCCACTGCAATGTTGAATGTCTTTTTCTCAACATCTTTGACTAAGAGTAGGTGATCTTTGCGTTGAGATGTCTCTTCCACTTCGGGAAAAATCGCCTTTATCTCGCTATTGGCCATACTCCCTTTAACTACATACTAATGTAGCAAGTCTTCCTTAGATTGATAAACCGTCCTGGGAGTCTGGCCAAATATGTGTTTCCTGCTGTTGAAAACCTTCATGCTGCCTTTGTTTTGTGGTTTGTCTTCGGGATTGATCTCTTCGTTCTAGACCTTAGTTTCTACCATCTCCATGCACGTCTTTCCTTTCTGTTCTTCTTCTTCCAAGTCAATAATTGGAAAAGGTGATGTGGCTCTCATTTTCTTGAGGGCGTCTTGTTGCCTGCTAGCCCCTAGGGCTTCTGAACCACTTCTCTTATTGAAGATGCTCATTTTAGGAGCCTTGATAATCAACCTGGGTGAGGTTTTTTGTGTTAAGATTTGTTGGGAAGTAGTCTCTATCTGCTTTGCTTGTTCATGAAGCATGATGACCTCCATTTCTATGCAGGTCTCTAGATTGGCCAATTTATCTAGTTCTTCAACATGCTCGTGTTCATAAGGGCCTTGTTTGGTTGCCAATCTTCTCTTTGATATAACCTGATGTGGATCATATCTTCTTCCTTGCAGCTGTGTGAACCAAAATTCATTGAGTTTAGACTGAACTTGAGGCAAACAAGACTTTCTCTTCACCACAAAAGGACCTACCACGAACGAGAATTTCAGATTTGAAGCCTTGTGAGCTTTGAGGAAGTGTTCATTCTCTAAGATGATCCTCTGTCTTATAAATTCCAACGCAAATATCCTAGGAGTCGGGAAAACTAGTAAAAGGTGAGGTCCTTCTTGGCATCCGTATACCCAAATCACGACGGACTGAGTGAAAAACATCCAGTCTCCCATAGCATTCTCCGGACTCGGTTGTAACAAACTTTTCATCTCTTCCAGGACTCTTGGCAAATCTAAACCGAAAATGAGACTATATATTCTGGACATGATTTTGTTGATGAAGATGAGCATGGTGATGTTTTTACACTTGGTTGAAATAAACGTAGCTTTAGGAAGATCGATATTGTTAGATCCCATAAACATTCTCAACATATGAGAGTAGGATCTGAAATGTATCAATGAGATGAAATTAACCAGTTGCTGATGTATGTTCTCCGCAATAAATTCATCAAAGCTGACACGAACTGATTTCCCAGACAGGAAGAAAATTAATAGGATTCCTAACATAACCTCTACCACAAACTTGTCATTGTCTAGACCTAGAATTTGACTTAGCAGAGAGCAAGCCCACTAGACTTCGATGTTCATGATGCTTAGATTGGCAGGTAGGGATAGACTTTCTGAATGATGTTTAGGTTTGACTATGGTTTGCAAAAATAGGGTTTTTACCTTGGGCAAGCATTCCCTATAAAGAATAATCATTCTTTGTTCCTCAAAGGGTTCTGACACAACAAGGGAGGTGTCTGTTACATTTAGGGCACGTCGAAGCGAGGGACCATCTACTTTGCATAAGACTTCTGACCCTAATTTGTTTAGGATGACTCTTTCTCCCTAGGAATATCTCTCAACACACCAGTTCACAAATTTGGGGAATGGGAAAAATGTTTCTATGACATAAGGGGTGAAAGAGGCTTGAGCCTCTTCAAGAAAGGATATGTTCAATAAATTTTCTTTGGACATAGAAACGGGTGAGACCATTTTCACAGTGTCGAAAATGTCAGAATCTCTGTCAATTAGGGTATCTTCCCTGGAGGGAGTATCTAGTTCACTCATAGATAAAACAATAGGATTGGAAGCCATCATGAAGAATACCTGATAAACAACGAGAAAACTGATGTGGTTTGGTCCTGAATTTTGAAATTTGGATGGAAGCTTTGTGCCAAATCTCTGAGCGTTCGATTGCTTCAAATACTCATAGAATAATGCCTGGGGTCCCTCCTTTTATAGGCGTCTATTACCATCGGGGTTTGGAGAAAATCGATTTTAGATGAACCACCCTTAGCCCCGATGTGTCTCAGAGAATGTCGCATGTCCATGATTTAAACCAGGGAAGTTTTTCCCGGTCCACCCCTTGTCGGCTAATTCTCGCGCTATTTCGATCGCTGAATTGTACCTCGATCGTTGATCTGGGTCATTTCATGATCTACGATCAGCGTCTTGCCCAACGACTTTGACATCGGAGGTTGAAAAATGTGGTTTTGGTCAGACAACCCTTCTTTCAAATATACTTCTAAGGGCGCCATGCATCCTACAAAAAACCGTGACGGTTTTCCCCGGCCCGCCCTCGACTACTTAATCTTTGTGCTAGTTGTATCTATGTTAAGGTCATAACTCGCACATAGGTAGATCAATGTATTCAGATGTAATAAAGGTCAATATTAATAAGGCCTTTCAATAAATAGAATAAGGTGGATGTAAGAAGACCTAATAGAAGCTTTCGCTTCTAGAAGGATCTTCCTCTAGATGCTTCTCTTAATAGACATATTTAGTATAAATAAGGGTCGAGGGTATGAGAACCCTAGCTTGGAGATTATTGTAACAGAGAGCTGCTCGATTGGAGGTTGCCCCCTCAAAGAGGCCTGTGAACATTTATTTCTGAATCAAAGTGCTATTTCTATTTCTATTGTTATATCATTTCTGTGTATTGTGAAGATTATGCTGGATATTTTACTGTTATTCTACCATTTCTAGCATTTTATTTCTGTTCTGCATATTTTATATATCTAGTATCTTGCAAGTGGTATCAGAGCACTTTCCTTGGCAGAAATTGTGGGTTATTTTTTTTTCAGGGTAGAGACGTATTCCGACGTCTTTAAGCCACAGAGATCTGTCATTACGTGCATAAACCCGCGGTTGAGGGATTCATACACGTAGGAAATACAAGTGGTTCTTAAGAGCACATCTGTTGGCCACCCTTGTAACCCCTGTTGGTACCCCTTCAAGTGGTAGTGCATCAGACAACACCTATGTACAGATCGGCCTAGATTTCCTGAAGCCCTCTTTAGATAAACCTATCGGCCACCGGACTGCTATAGTGTCACGGAGAACAACACTCGGGAAGATACTCTCTAGTACCTGGGTAGTCGGGTAGTACGGCTAAGGGTATGGTCTATCCTCCTTAGTTAGTGCCCTGAGATATTGGGCCGAGTACTACTGTTGGACCCTGCACGTATACCAGAGAGCTATAGCACAGGGCAAACCCTTGTCTGTAGAACCCTTGAATACCTAACCCTTGGGGAACATAAACATAAACAAATTAAACCGGTGAGATATATTGCCGCACATCTGTGTTCGGGTTTCTAAGTAAATACACATTTCTCTCTGGTTTAGAATTTGGGGATTTCAGCACTGCAACATTCTTCAGACCAAAGTATAACCCTGCAGCTGTAAAAAAAAAAAAAAAAAGTCTGGAATTTTTTTCACCATTATTTGAGACCTATTCCATTAGATTCATCTCTTCTCCCTTATCACATTCATCCATATCATTTTTCTTCAAAAATTTCTGACCCCGCCCGCTCCCTTTTCAGTTCACCCATCCTCATGTCCCATACCCATAGCCAAGAACTAGAGTCTCGCTTCAACACCTTGCAATCTGGTTACCTCGAGACCCAACAAGAAGTGCAACAACTCAGTGCTACTATTGCCTCCCGTGATGCATCCATAAATGCATCCGTAAATGTAGCCGTGCAATCTGCAATGGCAGAAGTCAAACATGAACTGACCACCCAGCTTGAATCTGTCTTTGCATCACTCTGCACCAAACTCAAGATCCCTACCGGTGACTCTTTTCCTAATGCACATAAAAAGACTGAAGGTGAAACTTCTTCCCATTCCATTCAACCCCATCACTTTCAACGGGACATACGCTTTCCGCGGGTGGATGTAACCAATTTTGATGGTTCAGACCCCATTGGTTGGGTCACCCAAATGGAACATTATTTCTCTCTCTACAACATTACAGATGACTTGGCCAAACTCCGGTATGGTGTTCTCCATCTAGATCAAAAACGTTGGCAATGGTGGAAATGGAGAAAAACTTCTCGTCAAGGGTATATTTCTTGAACCCAATTTGTGACTGAGCTTTATGAACACTTTGACACTGACACCAACCATTTGATTCGTTTGAAAAAATTGAAGCAATCAGGCACAATAGAAGACTTCATAGCTGCATTTGAGTGACTGACTTTTCGAACAGAGGGCATGACTGATGCTTTCTTTCGAGAGTGTTTTATCAGTGGCCTCAAGGAGGAGATTCGGGCCCATGTCCTCATGGCTCGACCTACGACTTGGGTGGAGGCTACCAAAAAAGATAAAGAAGCACAACAA